>DWPT01000636.1:0-22528 GCA_018251895.1 Agathymus mariae mariae
GGTCAGTTAACAAGTGATCTCACCGTTTCATTTGGTTGGGAATGTATCGATGTTAGTGTATCGAATTTTTTATCATTTACTCATTCACGACACCGTAGCCAAGTTGGAAACGATCCTGCTTGCCGAGCGAAGAATTCCGGGTTTGATTCTCATGATATTTATGTAATAGATATATCTTTGTTCTCGGGTGATGGGTGTTTGTTTGTTTGTGTGTCCATGCTACCTACAATACAAGGAATACGGGGTTATGAGTTATGAGTGTGTAAACGTTATTTTGACTTATTGATAACAATCCGTAACTCCGTAACATAAACTCTTACAATGAGAGGGGCTATGGCCATAGGCTGAAGATCAATTTTTTGGCTAGAAAACTGTATCTATATTTGTTTATTAAAACTTAAAAATGCAATTGCAGGTATTTATACTATAATCCTTTAACCAGCAATGAAATATAGATATGTTGTTGGATCTAGCCTTTTACATCTGGTGTCTAGACAGCAACCTAGACCGGCAGCTAAACGTACCCTGCGAATCACGGAAACACTCGAGAACAATAGTCACAAGCGATCACGGAGACAACTACTGACCGTGGTCTGGCCGTTAGCATTTTGATGTTATTGACATTTCATATTTCCTTTTATCTCTTCATAATCTCTTAAAATTATATCTTTATCAGTTTACACCCTGTAGTAACTTCTATTGCATGGTTAGCGTAATTGCATCTTGTGGAGAGATTTAGATGAAATTATCTTGGGTCTTAAACTAAATTATTGCCTCGTGAACAGTCAAAGCTAATTTAAAATCAAGGTTTTAGTCTATAAGCCTTCTCAAGGACAAAATGTTATATGGTATATCATATCTTAATTGAATAGGAAATGTTTTGAATGTGATGCTTCGCCCTGATGGTAGGTAGGCACTGTCACCCATGGACATAAACCCTAAAGCCATGTTGCATTGCCGGCCAAGAAAGAAGAAGAAAGAGTGTACTGGCTCTCAAGCTCCCAGCCGGAACACGACGAGTCGTTTGGCGGCTGACTCAAGCAGGAAGGTCTACCACCTTCCTAGCAAGGCAGGCTTTACAGCAAGAATATAATACCAGTAATAATCTTAATGACTTAATAATGATATTGATAATATAATGATCGATAATAAAATAATTGCTAGTGTTCACCGTTTGGAATGAACTTGGCCATATTGTCCCAGTTTGTAAAAGCCCTTAGACGTAGGCAGAGATTAGATTGCTTCAGTCGATGTCAAGGCGACATCTTTAAAGCTGCATTAGCTTGCATATCGCCTACTGCAAATATTAGATAAGGCGCTTGTCCCAATATTCGCCAGTAAAGATTGTACAGTCTCTTGAAATAATTAACATAAGAGCCTCCATCCTTTTTTCTGTCCGAAGCAACTTGCACATTGTTTGCTCTACTAAACAAAGGTCCTTTCTTTTGGAGATCGCTGGACTTCCTATTTTGATATTGATGGTGAGGTTTTTCACAGTTTCAAGCGAAGTACTTTAGTTTGAAACTGAAACTGGCTAAGATCAATCTTAGCTTGATTTGTTCTAGAATTGACTGGTTACTGGTGCTTCCTCGCCCCTGACGTCCACGAATCACTGACGACTTTGCATACATTTTATTATGTGTATATGTGTTAATAAAATGAACTTTGCAGTTGAATTGACGCGGACATTATAATTATATAATATTAGATAATTATATTATACGTTGTCGTTAAATTAAACAAATTAAAATAACATTAGATTAACTGTAATATTTTTATTACGAGTTGATCTCGGCGCAGAATCAGCTGGGAGTTTGATTGGTGAGGTAATAGAATTACCATTTTTTATGTAATTAGCTGACAAACGATCAGAGCCACCTAACGGTTAGTGATGATCGTCAAAAAAGAAGGTGAAATTGAATTGATGTTTTTCTCTTACAGCATAATTCTTCGACGACGGCGATGTACATAGTAATATGTACGTTTGTGCCTGTCGCATGAAGCTTTTTATAAAACTTTTATTTTCACAAGAATTTATACCTATACATATATAAATGTGGGTGGGTGTGTGTCTGTATTTTAGTAAACATGTATCACAGTAATTTTTATAAAATTAAAAAACGATATCTAACATTGTACAGTCTAACAGGGTTGACGGGTAGAAAATGGCATTGAGTATTAAGTCCGCAAAGTTGGTAAAACTTCCAACCTTTTCCACCGAGTAGATTTCGAAAGTAGTGGTACTCTAGTGGCTCGAACATCGGGAATCCTTACCGATGCACGGGAGACTCAAGTTCGAACCTCGATCTTTTTTTTATATAATGTATTTCATTCGTCGGTGGTCGTGCATATCAGTGCAATAATAACATATAGCGAGAATCAGGTTGAGGTCGGTGACCTAGAGTATCGTCGCCTACGCCGCGATAATGTGGGAACACATCGATCTCGGCATCTTTCATGCGTTCGTTATCAAATGCCTAATTAATGGACAATTGTATTGTTTTGTAATATTGTATGTCGCACGCGACGCGACAGTCCAATTTCAAATGCGATTTTACGTGTCACCGCTCCGTGTAGGATTCGGGTTTTGCTAATTTACAATGGTACTACAACGCTACATTAACGAGGTCACGATCTGTTAAGTCGATATAAAATAATGCAGAGATTTGTACAGAGCGCTCAATTTGTCTTCCTGAATGTTTAACGTGTTTTCGACAATAAGTCCTAATTGTACATACCGGTACATTTGAGTGATGATCAAAAACGTTTGAATACGATTTTTTAAAATTAAATTATATTCTTGTATTCTTAGAAATCTTTTTAAAGAAATTGATATTAACTTTCGTGTCTCAATACATTTTAGATAATATTATGTACGTTAAAATACTCTGATAGTTTTCATAAGAAGAGTTATGTTCAATATTAAATAAAACCACGAATCTTCAATTGTCGTATAGTTTGTGATATGACTTACGTAATAATATTTTATTTTATATTTTCACACAATCCTGTTGCATGTGGAAAATAAATAAGATTTTACTTAATATATTATTAACTAGTCATAAAAACTGAGTTGGAAAGTATAAAGAAGAAAATAGAGGATAGAAAATTGAAAATGAAAATCATTAGACCTTAATGTGCCGTTATGACAATTTCCTACAAGTTTTCTTCAGAAATGTATAAAATAATCACGTTAACCGTACGCGTACCGCCCTAATTGTAACTCCCGTTACAAGAATCAGGTGACGGAAACATTTGGACTCAAACTAGTCACTAATGGAGCCTTGATTGTGATCTTCCAAGCTGATTCAGTGATATTGGGAAAGGAAATCAATTATTATTTGCATTATGGTCACAGGGAGATCTTCAAGTTTTGAAATAATAAAAAATTTAATCAATTACTATTTTCCTTACACCAAGGTGTACTATTTCTTTCTAGGTGAAGAGTGTGTCAAATTCAAATTCATTTAGTCACTAAAGTATTTTTTTAAATACATTTATGCACGTAAATTGCTTGTACTACCGTTTAGAAAAGGTGCTTTAACACCGAGGAACAGAAACGGTGAAAGAAAATGCTCGGCGTATCTTTAAAAAAAACACAGTATGTTTTTTTTAACTCACGCTGAAACCGTGACGCGAGCGTTTAGCTGCAGCCTTGTCGTTTATGTATTTGTTTTAATAAATTATTTTTGTTCTACACGTCTTTAATTACATTTACTATGATAAATACAAAATCAGTAAAGTAGCGTTGTACTGAAACTTCGAATATAACTACGTTATTATATTTCGTTTATACGATATCTATCATAGAAATGTCAAAAATTAACGGTAAACCCATATTAAAGTTGAGACCACAGACTGACTCGACTTACGTATTCAAAATTGCCATTTAGTACCGTAGAAATTGTCGCGGTATTCAAGATATTTCGAGAGGAAAGACAAATATTCATCCATCCGTTGACCCAATTCACTGCTGCGAAAAGACTTAATTCTTTTCATTGTGATGATACTTTAGTAACATATTTAAAACAGAGAGATATAGCTGAATTGGAACATATATTAATAGATGCGTACGATCTCTTAACGCGGTGACAGCGGCCTCGACACTAGGTCAAGGATTTTTTACAGTTCAACAATAGATGCTGTTAGATGTAGTGGCATTATGTAATAATCATTATAGCTATACTGACAACATCGTTGAGCACCCCGCAGTCCGGTTGGTAGCGATTCTGTCTGCCAACAGTGAGACCCGGGTTCCATTCTCGGCTAGAACAGACATTTGTTCTCGTTCGTGGGTGTTTGTTATATCATATTTGTGTACTTCCATGCCACCCGCAATACAAGGATTTTTTTTGCGGGTAGATATGTGTGTGAAAGTTTACGTTGAATCATGTGATTGGTCTTGCAGGTGTAAATTTCAGACAACCTTGGGCAAGTCCAGAGCTTGTTGCAGCTTCCTAAGCTGTTGTTTAATAATGATAATAAAATAATAATAAGTAAATAATTGTCTGCTTAAAGTAAGTTACGAAAAATGGAAACTAATGAAACATTTAAACACTGTCCATCCAACCCCGAATTATAAGCAACTGGATTGACGCAGACTTATACATAGATGGATACGCGTGGAGATTAAAAGACGCCGACGTATGATGATTGCTCCAACATAATAACAGATATAATCACATGCCGATAAGTAAGATCTGAAACAAGTTTGAGCTGATTAATTCGTATAACTGCTCGAATAGCTGATTAATTGATTGATTCGTTATGATCATGAAACGAAAGCACAGGAGGCGACTTTGTATAACACTTTAGTAAAACAGTTGAGCGGCGTCCATCCGAATAACACGGTTCGTGGACGAAACAGACGCGCAGTTCATTAGATTCTATCATCGCGCAGTTCGCGAACAGATACGAGATAACGGATAGCCGTGAACTTGGCATCAGACCAAATTTGAAAGAATCTGCGCTGTAATGACGAACTTCCGCTTGGAGACAAACGTATAGGCGTGTTACAGATGGGAAGAATAACCGCACGGGTTTTGTATATCTATTTTGTATTTTGTACATATTTGTATTCTATTTTGTATATAATATTCGTAAAATACATCGAAAAGCCAGGCAAAAGAAGAAAAAAGAAAACCAATGAAATAGCATATTACCAACGGTACCAATAACATGTAAGCTATTTACGTACTAAACAATAAAATGATGACCAACACGTACGTAAACTTGGTAGACACAACAATATACATATGTGTGTGTACATCACATTATGTGGATTTTTTTAATGTCCATGGATAAAATAATCCATATGGATATGGATAAAATAAATTGAGTAAATAAGTTTCGTAAGGGCTTAGCAGAAATAATTCATATGACAATTTTATGATACATATTACAATAATAAAAAAAAATTCAATACCTATCAAGTAAGTCAATCAGTACAAAATTTTTATGCGGGATATTCAAATTCTTTAAAATCATTAACTAATAAAAAGTTATCGTAAGCAAATTATTAAAAAAATACAATTTAAATATATGCTTCTAAATGTCTTTAAGTTGGTACGCCCGAATAATTGATAACTTGTTTATGAGTTTTATCGAGCGACGCGCAACAAATGAACTTTCCAAACGCTCCGTTTGTGACCGTCCGTTATCAGGCAGACGTTTTCAGGTTTACTGGAAAAGATAAATGCGTTGACAGATATTTTTTTCCCTCTGAAATATAGTTTTGAGAATACGCGCTACTGCGCAACAGATACGAACAGCGTTTCGTCAAAACGGATGATTGGGGTTTCCATGTAAAAAAAAAAGTTGGACTGGTGACAAATTTTGATGCTATATTTTTTTACATTGCTATAATTACGTTCGCATCATATAGTCTTGCCTTGACGCTTTTTGTATTAAATTTTCGTTTTAAGGGGAATCAAGGACGTATGTAAGTTTACTAGTGTTGTTATTAAGTAATTTGGTTGTACCTAGTCATCCAAATTGAGGACCTGAGATGAAATCCTTGCACATACAGTTTTTACAAACTTACGTGCAAATAATAAATTAATCTTCACTTGTTTGAATGCAGAAATCGTTGTGACAAAAACCAAGATAACTTTCTAATTAAAACTACAATTGAAAACGTTTGACTGCTGATCATATTTAGAATTTAATTCACGGTATCACCTTGCAAAAAGAACATCACTTTATTGAATCTATTCTCTTATAATTTTTGTAAAAAAATAACTGTGTGTGTGGAGAGAGATTGAATTTTCGTGGATGAAGAAAACATATGAGTGATTGTAACATACAGAAACTAATTAAAGAAATAAACATATCCGACATACGACGAATGCTTGGTGACACTACCTGTAATCATTATATTTATTAGAGGACGGTCTAACTTTCATCGCGTTTTATAGTTTTTTTTAAATACCGTTTACTAGAAAATCCGATGTATATATTTATTTTAGCGCATCGAGAGCATTTAATTGTCTTTATTTTTTTTTATTTATTTAACAAGTTACACCAACAAGATAAACACCAAGAAATAATAATAACAAGTTAAAACAATAATAACACGTTAAAACATGCACTGATTTAAATATATAAGTGTTACCTCAGTTACAGGTGTAAGCAACTTTCTAATAAAATACGTTACGGCTTCAAATTAAGCACATAAACAAAAAACAAAAAAAAATGTAATCAAACGTCTTACATTTAATAAAGTAGTCCGAAAAAAAATGTTATACCTAATATATTCCCTTTTCCCTTAAAAAAATTCCCTTAAAAAATAACTATCATAATAGCGTTTGCCAGATAAAGTTTTTGAATTTGTTTAGCCAGTTCGAGAAAATATCGACCGAAGGTCATTTTTGACTATGAACATCAGCGTCGTGACAATCAAATTATGTGTCTTAGACAGATTCAAATTTCCCTTAATACTAAATAATGACTAATTCTAATAATTACCGTGTAGTGCATAGCTTCGAAGAACCTCGTGGTTTCATTTGATCTGGGAATATTATAATGGAAATATTAATGTGAAATCGGAACAAATTATTACATTCATGAGAGTATAATTTTTTTTTACATAAGTTTTCTTTTAAATGTAAATAGCCAACAAACGAGCAGATGAGCCACCTGATGGTAAGTGTTTTACTTGCCCAAGATGGCAGAGATAACAACTGAGGGTTGCTGGTCGCTCTGTTCCTAGAATCGACGGTGAAATTATTTTAAACCTTTTGGTTTCAAGTGCTGGAGAGTCAGTTAGCAAGTTTCCTGCTTCGTCTTTGATGCTTTTGGTATTGCTCATGTCTTTAGGCCCAGACCGGTCATCCAGGTCCATCATCTCCGTTCACGGCTTAAAAAACCTCTATCAAATCCAAGCAGAGTCTATATCAAGTATGAAATTGCCAATGGTTATCGACCTTCTTGAGACGTCCTTCCGATTATAAACTGTTTTATTGATGAACTCGCACGGAAATACATTTTACAACTTCAATCCTGCCAAACGTTTATAATATTACGAGCGTCAATCGATTTGCAACTCGTGATTTTCGTATAAATATTCAATAGAGTTCAAATTAAACTGTAGTGAAGTTGAATTTCGTAGTGGTACCATACGCACTGGAGTCTCGAGTTAAAACTCTTAGTGCACATTACATTTGTCGGTGTAGATAAGCGTCGTGAGGAAACCTTCTTACCTAAACGTAGACAGTTATTCTCAATGGCCCTTGTCAAACATGGTGGACATCATTTAAGCTGTCTGCTCATGAGGAAAGTTCCAAGCCTAGCAGTAGGTCAAGTAAAAATTTGTAATTATAGTGATTTATCTATACATATAATAAAAGTCTAACTGATCGCTCTCTGTACAAGAACGATATGTGAGAAAAAAACATTATTAGGGGCCGTTATTTGACGCAATAGAACCCAAAACAATAGTTGTTAGAATTTTTGTCCGTTTGTGCATTTGTTCGCACTAATCTCGGAAACGACATCACCGATTTCGTTCTTGTTTTCACTAATATATCGCAGTGACCCTCGCTCAATATTTAAAGTTTATTTTATTGCGATTTATCCATAAATAAAAAAGTTATAAATTAATTTATAATAATCCGAAGTGAAGCGAGGGCAGTTTGCTAGTTGAAATAAAAAGGCGATTCACGAAATTGAAAAAAAACAATATTAGTTTTCAACTGAAGCAAAAACAAAACAATACAATTTATATAATGAACATGCCTCTGAGGTTTGAAATTTTATAAAATATGAATTTGCAGTCACACATTGTTATTCTCGGAAATCCTATCAGCTCGTTCCTTAAATTCAATTCTCCGTCCGAAATTCATGCAACCGGATTGGCTGAGCGCTCATCATTTCCATCCAGCTAAAGGTCGACCATTCATTGTTTTAATTTCCGCTAATCCAAGCTTCCTGACGGCGAATAAGCACGTCTTTAAAATTCAGACGCTCACTCTAATCTTTTAGCGGTTTGCGCGAAGCGTCCGACGCAAATATTTACGGGAACACCACCGCATGCCGCAGCTGAGGTCAATTTCCACTGTCACACCCCCAAAATATCCCAAGATCCTGACCGAACACAATCAAAAGTAAAACCTAATGCATCACAACAAAGCTCAAAGTTGATCGCGTCGAAACATGTCGTTAATTCGTGGCCTGTACCCCTTCAACGTCTAAAAATGTGATTTATGTCGACGGGTTAGAGTACATTCCAGAACATGGTGTCTGAATTTCATTTCAATACCGAAAGGCCAGATTTAACAGAAATCGTATATAATACTTCCAACTGTGCTGCTATCGACATAGAGTTGATTTTCTTTTAGGGCGACAAACATCAAGTGCACTGCACTTCGACTGTGGTTCGGTGATGCACCTCTGAGCATGTAAACTGATTTATGGTTATAATAAATATATGGGTGTTTAATGTTCTACATTATCTACATGTAGATAGATGTCTGTCGGTATGAACGTGGCTTTTGAATGAGATTGAGCGATAGTCGGAACGAGATTGCCTGTGAAGATAATGTTCGGTTGAAAGTTAGATATATTGTGTTGCGTAGAATAATTTGAATACGCGTTATGTTCACTTGATTGCTTTTTGTATGATATAGAAATCGCAGGAGAAACCTGACAATGGGTTTGATTATTACAAAACATAACTCATGCAGTGTTGGACTCTATTAAATTCGTCTCAGGATTAACAAGGTTAGAGGTATAGTCCATCACGCTGGCCGAGTTAGGTTGGCAGACTTCACCTTAGTAAATTTTACGAGTACCACATATGTTCGTAGAACATACCTCAACCTTTGCTGTATAATAGAAATTGGGGTTTTGTAACGGCTCGCTAAAGATCTGTATACTTATAACAAAATGAAACAGGGCCGAAGTTATACATCGAATATTTTTTGGTAATTTTGATTTAAGTATACTTTGTCGTCGATATGGGGATAAAAAAAAAATTTAAAACACTTGAATAGTTTTAGACGTGTTGATATAGCTTTAAGTTAGGTATAGGGCCTGTTCCCTTGGAATATTCCATAACCAATCGAGGGTGGTTATTAGTTTTATCAAGGGACTCGAAGCCGGACCACAGAAGGAGGTCACATTGACAGCTTTTTTTAGTATATAGCCGAAAAATAAGCAGACGACCAAGACGTCCAAGAAATAAGAAGAAAGAAAGTACTACTGAATTAATACTAAAACTAGTTACCTTCCACCTTCCTTCTAAAAACAACCATGAATTTTTTGGAACTATGAATTTGAAAGTTTTCCGGGTTCAACTCCCGACCGGGGCAGACGTTTATTTCACAGATAAACGTTTGTTCTCGCGTCATAAATGAGATGTGTGTACGTCCTGTCACTCACAACACAACGATTGCTAGTGCGGAGGTGTGAGTGTGTGAATGTTTATATTTATGAATATTAAAGAGCCCGTTATCATCCTATCGTAGTATACACCTCGTCATTCCCGGCAACGCGTCGGTGATCTTCCCAGTGGTTTGTTCGTTTTCCTTTTAATGTAATAATAACAATCGCCGCTCATATCCAGACGATAACTGAACACGTGTGCAGCACTGGTAGGAGGGTATTTCGAAATCAAATCTGTGTGTAATGTTAACAGTGGCAACAAAATAAACCGCTCATGTTTACGAGTCTTATTATATCTAGAACGCTGCATGTGCTGAAAGTGTTTCCACGTGTAACGGATGGGAGATCTTATACTATTTCGTTTAAGGGTTAAGTGATTTCTGAAAATCGGCAACTTTCCGATTTGTATTTTTCGTCAGTTTGGAATAAACAGTGTCTCCTCATACCTCACCAGGTCCATCCTCATAATGCGAGGGACACTACATTAGTTATATACATGTTTTGGATTCGATGCTAGTCAGAGACAATTTTTTTTATTTTAACTCGAATACCTGGCCGTAGATTGATATGTAACCGCCTATCCTCGCTCCACACTCTGCGCATTAATTCTAATTTTATAATGTAACGATCGATATAAAAGTCACATTACACGAAGCATAGACTCATGCGCTCAGATCGATGACCTCCGACCTTCCGAGTGCATGACGTGGACGCCGACGCCCGCCGCCGCGGCGCGCGACTCTACCTAGCTGTGAAAAAACGTGGAAAAATACACCGCCTTCGAGCATCTGGTTAGAAACGCACTATCATTACATAACTTGTCATTTTTTGTGTCGATACAGACAAACGAGCGGCCGGAACACCTGACTGTAACCGATCACAACCCTGGTGGTGTAGGTATATCAGCAAGCAACTTCAGGTTTTCATTTGACCCAGTTGAAAATCGAACATATGACCGGTAGGTCTTGTGTCTAAAATTAGGATTAGTACTAATCTTATACTCAAAGAAAAACCGTCAATTATTTTCTCTTAGTTGACCTGTAACGAGGTTGAATTGCGACGTTGAATATTTGTCATTAGAGTAATTTAGAGTCCTAAACATATATTTTTTTTGGATTTTTTGTCAGTCTGTCTGTCTGAATGAACACGTAGACCATTAAAACCAGATGACTACTGTATAGATTCAGATGATTTTTGGTGTATGTGGAACTATTCATCCCGGAATGAATCTATTCTCGCACAGCATTCTATAGAGAGGTCAGTAAATTTATTTTTGACTGTTTCGCAGCAGCAATAAATCAAATATCATTCTAATTCATAGAACCAACACGTAGCAATTTCTAAAACAATGCGTAATGTGTAGATTTTCTAAAGCAAAGCAAGTACAAGTGAGTGATCTCTATAGAATCGCACATAGAACATATACATATTCATATAGTCACTCGGCTCCGGCCGTATTCCATCATGCTGCATCAGTTCATGACAAACTTAAGTATACGAACTCGTTACCGTATCAAACAGGCCTTATATCGATAACCGGTACCGACAGATACAAACTCGTGTGGAACACGGCAGCGATCTCCAACGCATTATCCATCGTATTTGTGTACGAATGTTATCCTGTATTATTTCTATATATATATTAAAACGTCAAGAAAATACTTTTTACTTCTTTACTCCTGGTTGTCGACTGATTTTCTTTTTTTGTGTTTTGCTATTAAAAAAAAAAAAATAATAAAAATTATAATTCGATGATTGAGATTGAGTTTGGACCACTCGGTGTACACTAGTATTATATTACATGACAACATACGGCTTAAAATTTAATATTTTTAAATTGGTTATTTAACCAAGATTAAGAGGTGATCACTTAAATCCAGTGGTCGCTGCCATCGATGACGTGCTCGGAGAGATCGGATGAACGATAAGGTCTCTTGGTTTTTGTACATCTCGGTCGATGTGTGCTTTAAACTTGGCTTGAACTTTGTATTGGCCAGACTTATGCGTTGATTTAACTTATTTATCTATACATATAATTTGTAATCATCGCTATCGGTGCATAAATAGTATATGAGAAAAACGATTATTTGGAGCCTTTATTAACACAATACAACCCGCAATTGTTGTTAGAATTTTTGTCTATTATTATGTTTGTCTGTACTTTTGTGCGCGCTAATCTCAGAAGCGGCTTGACCGATTTCGTTATGGTTTTCGCTAATGTATTTCAGTAAAAATCACTTAATATTTAAAGGTCGTGTCGTTTCAATCCGTCCATAAATAAAAAGTTAAAATTAGCTATTTCTCATTCACTGAACGAGATATATAAGTCCTAGTTTTACTGAAGGGAGGACGGTTTTCTAGTGTTATATATAAACTCTGATAATGTTATTTTCATAGAGTTTTAAATATCTTGCTGTTTTTGAAGATGTTTATAAATTAATACACTTGAGTATCACGTAACAATTTATCACCAGTGAGGTTTATAAGTAGCAGAATGAATGGAATCAAAACAGATTTATTTTATATCGTTCGATCAATGCTGCCCTCTATGTAGTTTGAAGGAAAATGACAATAGACATCAATAAAACAGCTTGTTATGGGAACGGGCTAGTTGAATTTGATTTGTTCCATTAATCTACTAGTAAAAATTACGCGTCAACAGATTCAGTTACAAGGTCAGAAATATATGTATCAAATATTACATACATAAAAAATATACTTTTATTGTGTAACGAACTGCTTCCATCCTGAGGTCCACGCCAATCTCCCCTGCTTACTGTGCATCCTGCTGTCCAACGGACTAGCCTATGGCGAACGATCTAGGTCAGTACCACCCAGTTTAATAGCTGCGGTACTCGGGCGTCGAGGTAGAGTTGTTTACTCGCTTTGGTAGCTTCTTTTATAATCAACCCTGACATGTTACGTGTTTATATTATCGGAGAGCGGGTCCCAATCCATCGTGCTCAGGGACACGTAGATAGGTGACGGTGACCACATACCAACAGGTTACATGTTTGCACTTTGTCATTTATTTAAGTTGATTTACTCATTATATTAATATGACTTTGAGACGTTATCTCATTATTAGCAGTTGCATTAGCGTTTATAATTATTACTAAATTTTAAATAGAGTGAGTGCTTTTAAGGTTTTTTTCATTATTTTTTTACTTCTCGAAGAAACTATGGATGCAACTCCTCTCAAATATATTAAAACGGTCATTGTTTTCGTGTATCTGTTCCGTCGAAAACATCTATGTTTTAAATTAATTCGTTCACCGTAATTTTGCATAATACTATAAAAATTATCCGCGCTGTATGAATTTAACATAGTCTTGTAACAGGTTCCGAAATGACCTGCTCCATGCTATTAGGACGACGGTCTAGGTCAAGAATAACAAGCGATTTCCAAATGTAAATATAGTTTAAGTAATACACGATAAATGCACTTGATTTTAACTGACTAGAGCCAGTAGATATCTCTGAGTACCCTCAGTGAAAATCTGTTGGTAAGTCAAAACATCAAGCTCTTAAAACAATTAAAGAAATCCAGCAACTGTTTGTCATTTTATTTCTATTTATCTTATATTACAACACTTGTATTATTTCTTGTCTTTTAATCAAATACACGTCCGTAATGTACGTAACGCATCTACAAGAAAATTGAAACGAGGAAAAAACAAATTTGCAATATTAAAGGACATTATGGTTTATAACGAAATGCAAATAAAAAATAAAAAAAATGTTTTCGTTGCAGGATCCTTTGCAAATTTTTGTAGTTAATATAATTTTGTTACCAAATAAAATAACTTAGGAAAATAAAATTTTGCAAGACCCAATAAGTATGTTCACTCAGTCTTCGCCTTGGTATCAAACTAACGGCCGCTGGTTTACAGCTAGTATTTTGAAACCAATTTATTAATCTTCACATTTTGCCCAAATCAATCGCAACGCGCTTGCACTTTATATACCCTCACCATTACACAAAAGAGCGGGAAAAAAGGATGTTATTATCTCTCTTGTCTGTACTTTTACTTACTAGATGGCGCTGTTCGTTAAGCGCCGTCAAATTATTTGAATGTCCAACTTTATCGCTTATACCTTAAACACAAGCGAATAGGATTATTCCGCGCTTGTAAAACCAGGTTTACGACTGCACTATTAATGTTACTCCAGCCGGTGTGTCAATCGATTACCTGTGAATTAATTAATTTTGACGGAGATTAAACGCATAATTGTTTTTGACGTTCATCGTAGGCGTATCTTAGCAAGAAGCTACCTTTTTACAAACCCACAAAAGAATAGACAGCCCATCTGATGATAAGTGTTCGCTAATATCTATGGACGCCATAACATCAAAAGCACCGATGCGTTGAAGGCTATAAAAAAGCGAGGAACTGGCATATTTTTTTTTATTACTTCCTTGGCTTGCCTTTCTTTTGTGCGTTTAAACAATAGGAACTTAGTAATTTAAAAGTAGAATATAATTTCATATTTATTTCCGCCGTGAAGTCAACTTTGCATCTCGCTTGTAAATCCATTTTGTACCTTTCATTTGTTACTGAAGACGTATATTGAACGAATACAACAAATGATATTTAACAATCTCCTCCAGAATATTAGCGCTAGTAACGGCGATGTTTCTATTTAAAAAGACAAGAACATCAAAGGTTCCGTTCAAAGAGCGTCGTCAAGTGTAATTTGTCATCGGTTTCAAAGCGAAAGCGCTGAAACTGATATTTTTTCCGAGAATACAATACTTAGTGTGGAGCCATACTATGGGTGGAAGAATGGGCGACATACAGAGCATAAAGGGGACAAAAACCTTAATTGCGTTTGAAGACTACGATTTGAGTGTTATGTAAATGGAAAAATAATAACAGTACACATCAGTAATATTTCCTGAGGCGAACAACGCTCGTAACACCAGCTTCATCTGATGTCACTAAAATTGCCATCAGTTTTTTATAACGATTTAAAATAAATATAGAAAAATATATACGCTAATATAAAATATACATAATAAATTTCACCATACTAAAAATACATTCTCGTATCTTTCAAGGTTACGTCGCCAATTTGCGTGATAAAATATACTTTTTTCTTGCCACAAGTACCAATACTGTCACTCGGTTATTAGGTAGGTAAATATTTTATTTAGGTAGTTTCCCAAAATATTTTTATTGAATTAGTATAATCTTCCTAACCTAACCTTACCGAACGAAAGTAATGCAACACGCGTACATTTGTAACAGTATTGATACATACGTATATAACTGAAACAAATATGCTAAAATGTTTTTTTAATTTATTTAACATATTTTCAGATGGTCCCCATATAAAATCAGCAAATAAAGAGTAAACATTGAGTTCGAATACTCCACGGCACAACTGTGCGACGGTAGAATTTTACGAGTAAATATTTTTGTTTTTAATTAATGATATTTTTATATTACCAAGTGTTATATGCTGTACTTGAAATGACAGTTTAATGGCCTAGGAGACAGTGCGTGGCATCACTGACCTTGAGTACAGGGGGTTGACGTGGCGCGACCATCGGAGGACAAGGTCAGTACCAGTACGCATTGACAGTACCAGCTGATACTTTTGACTCAAATTCCGACTGAGTCAGGGAGTACTGTCGTCGGTAGAATTTCCATATAACAATCGATCCGATCGATCGGGTATATATTCGTACTGTATACGATCTGTAACTTAACCAATACTCTATATCGATTATTTTTTGGATTTTTTAAAATATACTCCTTTTGAAATTGTTCTTTGTTCATCTATAGACCTCTGTACGTATAGCACTGAAATCACTGACCAGATTTAAATGATTCTTGGTGTATTCAGAACTTTATTGTAGGTCGATCTAGATAAACTGTCATCCCTGGAAATGTATTCTGTTCTCGTGAAATTTTCCAAATTGATGCAAGGGTAAGTTACAGGATCGCTTCATGTACAATAAACATCATGTTTGTATCACGTTGTAAAACATATTTTAAAACCAATTATAAGAACTGCGAAACACGCAACTACAGATAAAAATAGAAAATTTAAGAACATTTTACAAGACATTTTTAATCTTTAATTCTATGAAGTTATGAGAAATACCTGTTAAGCTATAGACCAAGGTTGTCCAAGATTGAAATGCAAATAGAAAGAATAAGAAGACATCATATTTAACTAGTGGTCCGTCCCGACTTCGTTCGGGTTTACCTATTCATTATTAAACGGCCACACTTGACATATAGCCTACATCCATCCGGAGTAATGTACCTTTTCAATGGTAAATTTTTAGATAGAAATTTTCAGCAAATACACAAACAGATAAAATTCGTACGTCTCTTTATAATAATAGTATAGATTGATCGACGGCTGGCATTTCTTGTCACATCTTAGTGGATCATAGTATGTGTGTGTTCATACCACCCGCGACGATGTTTGTCAGCATTTCATTTTTAAAAATGGAATATCATCCTCATCAATCCATTACTTTTTTACTCTTGGCGAGAACTCTTTAACTCTTTCTCGGAATGAGAAAATCTAATGTCATTAACAACAAGGGCGAGCAGCAATTTATTTAGATTTTTCTCCCCTTGCCAAAACGGTTGTCATAATGTCAACAGCTATTCATTGACTGAATACATAAAAGCGTTTAGAAACATTTTTTGTATTATTTAATGCTTCACCACGAACTAGTAAGCTTTGCGCAAGTGAAATAATCAAACGCCAGCCAACTGACTATTAGTTTCCTTATGTTTTGAAAGTATTTTCTGTTCTCTACTTGGCACTTCTTTAACAGGTTCATCAATAAGGTCGACTAAAAAATAAAGCTTTGTTTCATTAAGTATCTAGTCAGCCTTTTGTACCACTTACTTCAAGAGTCAACGTAGTATAAATCAGAAACATCTTAAAACATTCCAGAGATTGGATATCAAAGCAGGTCAGATGAAACTGACATTGCAGCTCTCTTTAGAAAAAAGCTAATATTTTGTGAACAAGTGCCAGCTTTAATTAAAGATTTCTCATTCTTTGATTTATTAGAACATTATAAGAAAGTTTGTTTTAATGCGTTAAATTCTATACCTGCTGCCCAGAACCTCCTGCGGCCTTTATCGATAGTACCATGTCATTTACGTCGGAGATTCGGGCGTGGTTTGTTTAAAATAATAATTTAATAAACGACAAATCCTGTATCAGTTGTTTTAGGTACGGTTACAAATTCTTTAAACAGCGATCGTGCTTGTCGAAAAAGGCGAGATACGATTATTATTCCACAATAAACAACTTAAAATTGTTTTCTAGTCGTCTTCTAGTTGAAATTCGTATGTCTTTAGTGCCGCAGCCTTGTCGGTTTTATCAAATTAACATTCTAGGGGTTCAATTCGCGGTTCGGCACACGTATATTATACGTGACATGTAAGGGTTTCTTTCGGCTCGTTAATTGTATTGGTCCGTGCCATTCGCAACACAGAATAATATTATGGAGCGTGTATTTATATTACTTATTATCGCAAACAAATAGATACCGTTGTTATTGGATCAGCCATTACGTGAACTTTTGACACCTGGAGTAACCAGTTTGTCCTTGACCATGTCAGGTCTGAAATTAAAATGTACAGAAATTAAATTTAAATTGCTTTTAGTCATCTAGTAGTTTAATTAAAGTATATAAGAGAGACAAAATATTGATATGATTGAATTATATCAAATTTATTAGAATTACTGAAAACAGCCTCTCACTCAGTAGATTTAAGTACCGCATTTAAAGTGCTGTGTAATTTCGTGCGAATTCATTAAATTTTTTATCTATCCTTAAAGCAAAAATACGCGTAACCCAGCAGGCACATAAACCTTAATTTTAACTTCACTATGACTACGCACTAATGTAATTAACATAACGGAAATAGATTTCCAATTACAAATTACGTAAGTACATATTTTTTATGAAACGCACAGATGGGTACCGACGTCCTATTTGACTTGTATGAAGGCCTGCGTGAGGCATGACGCGATTAAGCGAGCTTTAGCGGGAGAAATTGAAGTTGAGGTATAGTTGTTACTATATTTTTTATGATATTTTTAAATGTCATTATTTTTTTTATTACTTTGTGTACAGCCGATAAATAAACTCAAAGATAAAGTAATTTTTTTTTATGTAATTTTTTTGTAGATTATTTATAGTTTTGTTGTTTTATTTATTTATGATTATATTTCTTTACTATTGTTTCAAAATAGTGCATTATATATTATGAAGAAAAGACCAGAAATCAACATCGATTAAAGAAATCCAATGCCATGCCAAATAAGGAGGAAGCGGAAATTCCACTTTTCCATAATATAATGCCAAATTTGTTAATTATAAAATAATGTAGAAGTAAGTTACTTCTAGTAACCATGCAGTTATATTTAGTTTTGATTTTAAGACCAGGTCTTAGAAAGTAAAGTATTTTACTGCACTACATATGAGCAATACTGAGATCATTGAAATCATAATATGGACTGCAGCAAAAATGTAAAAACAAAGATATTGCAAAGTTGAACAATGAAATGAATTCTCCCAGTACGATTCCCAATATTGTGAGTGGCGTGGATATACATTAATGAGACATCAGAAATAAGTACAATACGAGACTATACATTTTTTTGTCAAATAAATGCCTGTCCAAACAGGAAACCGATACCGGGACCCCCGCTTGTACCGACTAGTCTATATGTACATAATTAGTTTAATTAACGAATATCTTTAGACTTTTTATCGATATACAAGCCTAAAGTTTACTAAAACCTCACAGCATATTTAGACGGTTCTTGACATATTTGAAACTTGTATTACAAGCCATAATATAGGATACTTTTTAGCTCAGAAAATCTATACCTACGGAATTTACCAACTACAAGCGTCGGCGAGTTACTAGCTTCAATAAACCAAACCCACATATTGTTGTACCTATATTTATTTGCGAAGATTATAATATTTCAATAGTTTTTTAAATATGAAAGGCGTTAAAGAACATTATATTATATTGTTATCCCACTTTTTATCGCATATCGCTCTCTCCCCCGCGGTAAAACATACGTAATGACACAAAAACTCCTTCTAACCATCGGTAAAATACAAAAAAGCTATTAACTTCAAAACCGCCATGGTAACTAGATTATGGTGTGACGAAATGCCCTCCGCGGGGTTGTCACGCGTATCAATCAGCAAATGTGATTATTCGCTAGGAATCCGTGCGTATCAATTGAAGATTTGTGATTTTTCGACAAAAGTAGTGTCGAAATCGCGGTCGTGAATCGTTTTGCCAAAACATCACGAAAAGCCATTGGAACGTGGCTTCGGACTCGATAGGTTTTGCCGAATACCAACGTCTACTCATCTGTGATCAATTCGGCGAATGCTTTAAGTGTACCATGAATTATATTTATTTTCATCTAAAGTAAATATTTACTGCACAAATTGAATTGATTATCAAAACCTATCGAGTCGGTTAAAAACTAAGCTTCTACAAAAACTAGGCCTAATGTCCACTAGCATCCCCTACAGGTCAATCCTGGTAATATTTTAGAATCTCACTGCAAGCACTAGTTGTTCCGTTGAAGCGAGGAATACCGGATTAGACTCCGTGGTGTAGATATTTCACATTTGCCATAAAACGAGAAATAAAAAAATATTTATTGTTGATTACACACACAGCAGTGAGCGACGTTCATTTACTCGTGGTTTTCATTTACTCTTGATTCATCCATCGAAAGACTATTTTACATTGTCTGCTCTTGAAATAAAAGATGATTTAATGATGGCCAATTCATCGTTAGACTAATGTTGTTCAGGTGGCGATCTCATTTATTGTTTTGATAATAAAATAAATTAATTTCATTAAAATTTGTGAATACGTGGCAAAGTTTAATTACTTTATTGTTGTCTGCAGACCTGAAGATATTAAAAATGTGAACTTGTCAACTCCATGTATATAATCTTGACACTTTCTGTATCAAAATAAGCAAAGGTTATTAGTAAAGGCAAATCCTGTTATGTTTACTTCCAAATGGGCCAAATTCGTGCGTGAAATATTTTTGTATTTTTTATGTATTTTTTTGGAAATATTATTTGTCTGTTTGTGTATGTATCACACTAAAAACATTAAACAATTTTGAGAGATACTTGGCTAATCAGTTACTTATATCATTCTGGTAACAAGGCAGTAAATAAAATGTTGACTGCGATTCTTTTTTGTTTTGTCATTTTATTTTCTAACTCTACTATAGATTTTCTCTTTCCTAAATTTGTAGTTACGCCCTCGTTGTGTTTGAAGAGATACTCGTATAATCCCTAATTTCATTACCAGTAGCCGCACCAGAACTAATACCTAAACCTTTCTCGTGAATTAATCTATATAAAATTAAAACCGCATTAAAATCCATTTAGTAATTACATAGACTCACTCACTCATACAAATACAGACGGACTGGTAGCAGAGATAGCCTAATTGGAACGTAGGTGTCACACACGGAAGATTCAAACTGGAATCCTGGACACATCTGTACTTTTTCAAATAATGTGCCCATTTATTTAACTGTCACATGCTGCGGTAGGCGAAATATCGTGAGAGACATGCACACCAGATAATTCTTCAAAGGTATGTGCATTTTGCCAACTCGAACTTAGAGGCCTTAACGATTCTTGTGAGAGGAAACTAGAGCACGGCAATCTGTCTACGTGGACTGCATGGTGGTTTATGGACAGACGTGTATACCAACACTTTGTTTATGCCATGAAGGGACCATACTCCAGTTCGAGCAACACTTTCCACACACAGATACGTCAGTTTAAGTGATAAATATGCGTATTTTATTTGAAGTCGACCTTGAGATCGACAGTGTGAGTGAAGGTTACCCCGACGAAGCTCGTTCGTCGAACCGGTCGCGTAGAACGTTTCACTAATAACGCGATGCCTACTACGTTGGATATTTACAAGCTCCGGAGCAAATTCATTCGTTTGGGATCATCGGATATATATATTATAAAATGAATTGCCGGTTTGATCGCCGGTTTTCCACGCGAGGGGTGAGTTTAGTAGTGGAGGATGAGGTATCTTGTACGCACTTCCGGTTATTTAATAAAGTGCGTATTCACTTCGGCAACGAAAAATATAATGAAGGAAATCAACAGAAAACCTCCACATCGAATAGTTCTTTATGATAACAAGGTGTTTGAAATCTACTTAGACGAACCAGCGTGTGGGACCTGAGCCAATATCATAAAATAAAAGATCTAAGCCCTGCGGACATAGGTTAAGGTGATAAGAAATAATTATTTTAATGACACAGAATAGACTTGATTTGATGGCGCTTATTAGCGGCTGTAAACGAACTCTCCTCGTAATTTAGCAAGGTTGAAGTACTACACACTGCTCCAGACTTGTAAAAGTTTGAGTTCTCATGCTACATAAGATTTCTGCTACATACAATTTCAACTATAATAAATGAGACGAACAATTTGCATTTAGAAGCATACAGGCTGATGAAATTGGGCCATTCAATCAAATGGTTCCAGTCGGCAACACTTCGATGTTGCCTCAGTGGTGTTACTGGTGTCCATGGACTAAGGTAACCACTTACCATCAGGTGACTCGACTGCTTCTTTGACGACTAGTTACGTAAAAAAAAAAGAAAATGTTCCATTCATTTTGTAGACATATAGGCGTAATATTTAGAGGCTACTATGACTCTAACACAAGTTAGATTCTGTACGTCAATAACCGACCAATTGAGGGTAGATGAGTAATAGTCAAACACCAAAGGTACATTGAATATTGTAGGCCAAGAGTTTTCAGTTCATTCACTGCTCGTTGACTATCATATCATACAACACGTGGAAAACTGAAACAGAATAAGGTACTCGTAGGTATTAAACCTTGACCCACGGCAATAATGGCAGATGTGTTGTACCTACCACTTATACTGTTGTGCTAGTAATGTAAAATACTTATACCTAGTAATTACTAGTATTTTTAAACGGTTTTTACCAATTAAATATTTCGAGTCGACTATAATTCAACGTTATTATACGAAATGTAGTTAATTTACGTAGAAACTGTTTACAAAGCAACAGCATATTTAGTTGTTCGGAGCAGAGTGGCCAAAAGGAACGGAAATAAAATTGATTTATCGATGAATAAAAGTAACGTAGAATTATTTATTTTATTTATTAGTTATGTTTGCGCAATAAAATTACAGGGAACAAAATATGAAAAGGTTTAATGGGGAACTACTTATTCCTAATCATAAATTTCTTTCAGACTAAGTTTTTTAATGCCCGGTAATAATTTTAACTACGAAGAAATTAATAGCGCCAAGCCTATGATTGTTTTTTATAATTTCATGACTGTCCAAACCATGGTGCTGGGTTGGCTGCTTAATACGTAAAATAATTCAAATTCAAAATCATTTAATCATGTAATTATTCTCTAAATACACTTATGCACGTCATTTTTGCTTCTACTACCGTTTCGGAAAGGTGCTTTAACATTGAGGTGGAGAAACGGAGAAAGAAACTCCTCAGCACATCTTTTAGAACACTTGGTAATTACAAAGTTTAAGCCTGTGCGGAACCGGTTTCGACACTATTACTTCCAGGCGT
>DWPT01000637.1:0-22512 GCA_018251895.1 Agathymus mariae mariae
ATTGGAACACAGAAAACATGTCGTTATTAATAATTTTGTATGGTAAAATTGTTTTATTGGCAATAATTTATAACTAGTTTTTGAGAATTACCGGTTCCGAGTAATGATAACTTTAAATACACATAAAAAGTGTCTAGCGATTAAATAATTTTTAAAGTATACAGATAACGTAATGTTTTCTTTATCTACACTTTCCAAGTATATCTATTTATGCATCGATAAAGACAGCGATTTTGGCGGATTATGATATTTTAGACGTAGGTATAGATAAAATCCGGATAGTATGTGTTCCTAGTGGTTTTTATCATTCTGACAAGCCAGTATCCTGCTCCTAGAATCAACTTCGAAATCCATTTAACATTATTGTTTCGGTTTAATGTTGGACAACCAGTAATGAGCAAATCCTTTACTTCTTAGCCTACAAAGCGTCAGTGATGTATTTGTCGTTGCAGACTAGCTTGGTGCGTTGGTAAGCTATTTATCATCATGTGGCCCGCCGGCTATTGTCGTCGGTACTGTCGGCTTTTGATGCGATGAATCCCAAGGTCAAATCCCGACTGGAGTAGATATTTATGAGACACATATAAAAAATATTAGTTCTCTTGTGGTGTTTTTGATGTCTTAATAGTATTTAAGTTGTCAATACCTACATAATTATGAACTGCACTGTAAGATTCTTACTTTTATAACCATCTTTAGGTTTTACCAAGGGCGGAAGTAATACCTAGGAAAAGTGCTTGTCATAACTACGAAAGACTTTAAGAACTATAATATTTAATTGCTTTTAAAAGGGGTG
Organism: Agathymus mariae mariae; assembly: GCA_018251895.1. NCBI lineage: Eukaryota > Metazoa > Arthropoda > Insecta > Lepidoptera > Hesperiidae > Agathymus > Agathymus mariae. Next base: position 797 of record DWPT01000637.1, read on the forward strand.
AAAACTAAACAACAGCAATATCTTATATTTATATAACGATTTAAGTACACTAGATTCCTACGTAACAAAACTATAGGAGAGATTTTGTACAATAGTACTACTTATTTCTATAAGAAGTCTTTTCCAGCAGACCTAGCTATGGATATTTAAAAGATGAGAACTAATTTACGGGGACATTGCAAAATCCGCGATGAAAGCGTATCTTGTAGTCCAGTGTCATGTAGAAAGTAACCGAGCACGGCGCATATCACCCGTTAAAACTAAAATAACTAAATGTTCCACAATAAAATGTTGATGCAACGTCATTAATAGATTTAATAGAAGATGCATTGCGAAAGATGCAATCTGCAAGGAAGACAATGCTGATCCACAGCCACCATCGTCATCATAGCACTACGATAACCCTATCAATAGTGCAAGACTGAAGACTGACCTTTGAATTCCAAACAAGAATAGTCTATTGTGTGCGATGCTATGAAAGTAGACTGTAAATAAGTTCAAAAATAAAACTGATTCATTCAAGGAAGAAATGAAACGAAGATTATCAAAATTTTAATAAATTTCATATTCCGACTAATAATTTGATAAACCAGTTTCCCGTTACAATCAATATTCATTACGGAGATTTCATGTTCCTATCAGGAATTGATATAATCAATGATTCGTGTTCTGAATGATGTCATTTTGGTTACTTTCGACTACAGATAAGGTTCTTCATTATTTCACTTTTATATTTAATTTTTTATATTTTGTATTTAATTATTATGTTCATTATTATATTTAAAAGTGCTATTATAAAAAAAAAAACCTCTAGAGATGGTCAGAAATGTTACCGTACATGATATAACTATGCACGTAGGGTATAGCAAATAATAAGGCTTTAAAAACGTTTCGCATACCCAAAATGGAACCAAAATTTATTGATATAATAATTAAATACTTTGATCTCAGAAATCATGTATAGATATTTAAATACCCATATGAATCGATAGCATGTAGACGCTCCCTTCTATTGTAACGACGATATTTTTTTGGTAATATCTAAACCTATGTCACATTGAATAAACTTGTGCAGTTGATCAACTAGTAAAACAGAATGAAAAAATAGATTATTCTATATTATTGTACAATATTCGGAGTTGACAGTGAATTCAACTGGTCATTGAAAAATAAACATACCCACCTTGATGCGCCTCATTTTGATGACATACGTTACGTGTAGTTATTACGTCAGTCACAAAGCCCAGATATTAGATTTTGATTATACTTTCTTTTTTATTAATAGCCTACAAACGATGAGACGATCCAACCGCTGGTAAGTAGTCACCGTCGCACATGGACATCAGCAAACCCAAAGGTATCACTGATACGTTGCTTGCCAAGAAATGACAAGTGAAAAAGAAAGTACTAAAAGTAAAGGTAAGTAAAAAAGGGACACTGCCACCTACTTTTGTACCACCGGTAACGTCCAGTCAGTTCAATGATTATTCATAGTAAAATAATGATATTAAAAGTGTAAAATCTAAGCGACATACCAATATTCCATATAAATATCTTAGCAAAACTTGCACGAAAAATTTACCGGTAAATTAAATGGTCAATGCCAATAAAAATAATGTTGACAACACCACTGGCCAATATAGAAGTAAAGTGGAAAACCTGTGTATGAACTGAGTCTTCACCACATCGAATACTGTAAGAGAAACATGTCAAAAGCAATTACCAGACTATATGTAGCTGTAAATTAACCTAGCAGTTAAATAATTTTACTACTATTCAAAAGTACCATCAGAATTATAATGATACAGAGTGCTATCATCTAATAAAATGAGACCTGACACACTTGCCAAAAAAAAGCCATGTCAATCTCTTAATGCTTCCTGTTCTTATTTTCTTTACTAACGCAATTAAATGTACCAACTTATGTATCCTCGCAGAAATATCATTTTCATTACAATAACAGGAAATGTTTACACCGTTATCTGACAAAATGAGAATGGGCGGGAGCTAAGCAAAGCGTTCTGCTCAATTTGCAATTCTAATGAATATTACACAATATGGTCTATGCGTTTTATATTTAACTATATAATGTTTAACAGTACAATTATAGTTATTGATACTTAGAATAGTGTTTAAGTTTGTGCAGAATCTGTAAAAATAAATAATGATGAAGTAATTGTCTATAAATTGAATAAGAGCTTTGCTAATATTTCTTACAATTTATATCTAACCTACATCCTCGTAATATGGTGTCTTGTGGATAACGTTGAAATATACAGCTGATGGTGAGTGATCACCGTCGCCCATGGACATCAGCAGAACCAAAGATATCACTGACGAGTTGTTGGTCGGGAAATGAGAAGACAAGAAAGAAATTACTGGTTCCAGCCCCAGCCGGAATACGTTTGGTGCTTGACTCAAGCAGGAGGATGGTAGCTAGCCAGGCAGCCTTCACGGAAAGATAAAAAAGCTAGTAATCATATTAATGACTTAATAATAATACTCGTACTGATAATATAATTCTTACGCGAAGCCCTACCAGCAAGCAGGCTGCTTCTGTCGACTCTTACCCTGTTCTGCAAGCATGTATTATTATATCATCATCGTAAGTAATATGTCCAAAATGGTTGGTTGCTAAATGTATTTATTAATTTTGCTCCATTAGATACGTGTAGGTCACCTCAGAAATTCCTAATTTTTTTTCGTTAGATATATTGTTAATATAAAATAATCTTCAACTCTGCGTCATAATACGTATAAAACGTTTCATGATCGATTTTAGAAGGATAGTATCACTTATAGTTGCAATACAGATATTTATTTGAGTCTAATTTGAAGTTCTAACTTAATTTGCTGTTAAATATTTAAATTCTCAATTATTCTATTGTACAAAGGGTCCCACAACCTTACATGCAATGAGCCTATCCTCTATAGTTTTACATGTTTCTAATATAAATTTGCATACATAAAAAAGTAATATGAAAAAATAAAATATATATGAAACGAAAGAGCAAATTTAAACCAAATCGTCGGCCATGTTGTCTTCCCAACTTATTATTCGCTCTAAACAGAGGGTGCCTCAAACACACCACTTAGACACCAAACAAGGGTGTATTAAGTGTGAGTTAAAATTTAAATTGATTCCACCCTCCCTCAGGAGAAAATTCGAATAGTGCACGGTGTGATCTCGAGCGGGTAACACTCTGTTGTGGGATTCTTTTTCTGTAAATTGGATGCCTCAGGCCGTTTAGTCACTAAAAGAACGGGGAAATGGACGTTGTATACATTTTGTATGTACATATGTGCAATGATTACACGCTTCATTTGCAAGGGGAAACGATTGCAAATAAGGCATGACGGTTGCGTAGCACAGACCTACAATATATTGAAATAAAGTTTTGGCCGGTGTTTTATAACAAAGTTTATCTCTCCCGTTGTCATTTGACTAGCTAATTAGCAATGCGAATGATAATACCGTAAAAGAAAATTATTGTCTGTAGGGTCGCTTACTGCTGTGTACAGAAATTCGGCAGAAGCGGATGAGATGTAATATAATGCAAATTTCCTTGAATTTAAGTATGAACCGCGTTTTATTTTTCCTTTCCTTTATTTTGGGGCATGGTTTGTGTTGTGAAACGCTTTTACATTGGATTCGATTTCAATATTATTAAATGCGCAAATACTTACCATGCTTTATACATAATTGATATTTTTGATTAATAAGAAGTATTTTAGGTACCTATATTTATTATAAAGAAAGCAAAGGGAATATCCGAACACGAATACGCGCGGCTCTGGGGAAGATTCTTAATTTCTTTCATGGTAAGCCTGCTCCAATTAGGTATGTAATGTATACGTCTTATATCATATATAATACATCGTCGTAGTTTGTCTTATATATCGCTGTAGGATGTTCCATAACGTCGTAGCATGTCATATAAAGTTGAAGCGTGTCGTATACTGTCTTAGTATTTAGTCATCTCGTACATTCGGCGCACCAGGGGTTCACGTCACTGGCCAATACCAAAACGGTGAATCCGTGTGGTACTAGGTGAACTTCAAGAAAAAATGTTAGAACATTTTACGTTTAATTTTAGCTTTTACATAGTAAGGTAAAATCATCACGGACAAATGCTGTCAGGATTCAAATTGGTGAAGGGCCTTGTCATTATTTTTTTGTGTTCGTTATCGAGAACGAAAATTAAATTATTTTTATAATTTTAATTAGCTTTTGGGTAAAGGTTTGAATCGTTAACCCCTGAAATCACCTCGGCAGTCATCATGCAAATGTACCGGTGCCTCTGCTGGTGGTATTAAATTCAGTCAGTAGGCAAAACGCGCAAGTAAGAATAGCTTGGACTCATGTTTGAATCGCGCTTCTTATACTTACTACTAACTACCTGTTTCACCTCATCTATACAAAACGTGATTTTTTTATATCACGTACTTGTAGGCAGTAGCTTACTAAAAACGCCTGATACTATCAACTTTACTAATGAAGGTTTCACAGACGTCACAGCCCTGATTGATTTTCTAATATTCGTAACTATATGGGTAAGGTTAGGTTAGGTAAGTTTAATTTAGTTTTTCATTTTTTTATAGGATCTATACAGAGAACAGAGGGAATATGGGGGAAATAATCATATAACGTACGTACGTTTTCTGAATATCTTTTACAATATTTACAATGTAGTCGTGTTCCTCGATAGCGTACGTGAATTTAGAATTTGGAAAATAAATACACAGGGTAAAATCTGTGTCTAACAATATTTAAGAGGAATCGGAGCTAATGGATTTACAAAGCACTCACCGGTCGGACAACCGTCAACTACAACCAAACTGACAGTTGTTACGTCAAGGTGGCGACAAATCCAGGTTTGTATCCACCCAAGGTTAGTAGCTCCAAAATAATCAGTTATCGATTGATTGTAATAAAAGCAGAAATTTCTAATTTACATACAAAATTGTTTATTTATGGTATGAATTAATTTCCGGTTCGCCAAACTCAGTGTGCAAAAATGTATGTATGTATGACCTCATGATTCTATAATGTTAAATTTTTTCACTATTTCTACGGAAAAATTATGTTTAAAAAATCGTATGGTAAGTAAATCGAGAATATTTTCTATTTGAAGTCATGCCTTCGTCAGTAACTATCGACCTACATCGTATATATTTGTATAACTTCTAATACCCTTCAAGCGTCTGCCCAAATCAATCTTAAATATCGAATTTACGTCGTAATCCGATATAAAGTTTCCCCAGGAACCGACTCTCTATTACATTCTAACACAATTTATTCCGAATTTTCACCTTCCGTCACTTTCCATGGGTACTTGAGACTGGCAAAGGGTTTGTGAATTTTAATTGCAAATGAGAAAATGAACAACATCCTTTTCGATAAACTTGTGAGTGTAAGTTATGCGGCACCAGGCTCATGCTGGGTCACCTGAGAGGTGTACTACCAGCAATGCAATATATACTTAGTGATAATGAAACACTAACGGAATTGAATTTTATCATCAAATTATTTTTGACATATATTGTAGACTTTGTTATCAATATAGTGTCCAAAACTTTTAATTTATTCTACCTTTCTCTCTGTTTGTCTATTTGTCTGTCTGTCTGTCGGCCTGTCTAGCGTTATCGCCTGAGGACGTAACGGATCAAGAAACAACTTGGCCCCCTTTATTTTTGATAAAATACCTTCTTTGGAAGACTTTAGTTTCGGGTTTCTACTTATTATATGGAACGTGGTAGGAACTACTAACATTTATTTGAATTCTAAGATATTTATTTACGTTTGTTTACGTTTACACACTCACAACCCCGTACTCGAATTCCCTGTGTTGCGGATGGCGTGGACATACACTATTATGACATCACAAACACACATGACCCGAGAAGAAACATTTATTTGTCACATAAATGTCCGCCCGGCCGGGCATCGAACTCGGGACCCCTCGCTTGGCAGGCAGGGTCACTACCAACTAGGCTATGGGTTCTCGTATACTGGTGGGAAAGTTCATCTTTGCTCCAAAAGTTATATATGGAATTTCTCAACCTTCACTCGCAAGCGTGTCGTATGGTCCACACAGTAATAAACATATCTCTGTAGCATAGCATAATGGATAACAATCATAAAGATTACAAAAAAAGACTAGTAACACTTCAACTTTTCCATCATTAAAGAATTAAAATTCAAACTTCGCTCTTAAGCTTTTTAAGAACCCCTTAACTGCATAGCTTATTAATTAATTAATTTCCCGGATTTAAAGCGTAATCCCAAAATGAACTTAAAATTCCCTTTCTGCGAACTGCTCAACATCGAGTTGAAATTTTTACATTAAATATTTATTGCGATGCTCTTCATATACCTATATTCCAGGAAAGGGCGAAGACTGGTTGACTCTATAACACTAGTGATACACTAGTGTTCGTAAACGTTTGTTTACGATACCTATAGATAGCTAGATAGATGCCGCCTATTGTTCGCGTGCCACAATATACACGTGTAAGTAATGCTTATGATAGAATATTGTTTCTATACTCTTTAATGAAAATTTGTTGTTATCAAACAAATATTAGTATAATGTTATTGCTACGTCTCAAACGTATTATTTTACTTACATTACTAAGTTATGTAATTTATTTTTTCTATGAATAAGTTAATTGTATCCATATATATTGTACTGTGTGTTTCATGTATAAGCATGTACTGTGTAGACAAATAAAACATTATAATTAAATCAAGAGGAAAAACCATTCTTTTACCTTTCAATTATTGCTTACACAAACACAAAGGGAATCCAACATCACCCTCGTGGGTAATAACAACAATCATGCCTGCTACATCACCAGGGCTCAAACCGGGACGCTTTCGTTTTCATTGTCCCTGCTACGGGTAGTGAGGTGGGTTTCTTTGATTATTTCATTATCAAATCCAACTAAATGCCAGTTCTTACTTCTAGGATCTGATACGTTTAAAGTTAAAAAAATATTCCGTAGTCGACCACGCTGACCATGTGTAGATTAGAAGACTTTTCGCCTTTGAAAAGGGAAGCTTCTCAATTTTTTTCACACCACATATACATATTAATAAATAATGGATGTTAATGAAATAGCAGTTATGGATGGAGCTTTGAAATTGGTGTTTAGTTATTTTGTCGAGTACTGTCAATGTTCTATGAAGGAATCGAATAAACAGGTCACGTCGGGCCAAATGGATTGGATGTCAGTACAAGAACGGCTACGAAAAGTCGCTCTCCGGATAGGACAAGTTAGATATTGTTTCTATATTACTTAAACAATATCGTCGGATAGCGTTATAGACGATAAAAAATTGAGTTTTTTCGTGTGATTAAAGCTATTACTAAATAAAAATGTTTCAATTGAATCTTCTATAATATCGATACGATTATGTGAATACGAAATGCGAACAAAACTTGAATTACGTATGTCCTTAAATTATGTTGACCATACCTAATCGTTACAACGTCGTGTGATACGTCTACTCATAAAAGTTTTGCCTTTTACCTTCTATTAAGTGAAATTTTTGACTAATAAGTAGTATTTCTCCTGAAATCTCAGATATCATGTTTGAAATTTTCTTGTCTTTATCAAAAGCGCACAGAATTAGCCGGCTGAAGGAGCTATGGGCGTGGCACATCTTTCGAAGGACCGACAACTGATCGGGAAGAAAAGTCCTCAAATGGCGTTCACGTCTCAGTAAAAAGAGTACAGGACGCCCCCCGACTAGGTGAAGTGAGAACATGAAGAAAACAGCTGGAAGCCGTTGGATTCAGAGGGCCCAGGATCGGTCGAAGTGGTGCACATTAGGGGAGGTCTATGTCCAGCAGTGAACTTTAAGAGGCTGATAGATAGATTGCTAGACGCGAGACAGGGAACCTGTGCGAGTGCATGAGTGTGTTATTAATTGACGACCCCATAGCCCAGTTGGTAGTGACCCTGCCTGCCGAGCGAGCGCTCCCGGGTTCGATTCCCGGTCGGGCAGATATTTATGTGACAGATAAATATTTGTTCTCGGGTCATGGGTATTTTTGATGTCATATGTGTGTATGTCCATGCCACCCGTAACACAGGTTATCCTACAGCTGGGGTCAGTGTGTAAGCTTTATTAATTTTCTGATAACATAAAAAAAAACTCCTTGATACATTTTAATCTTGTTGCACTTAACGATTTCCATATAGTACCTAGGCCGATAAAACACTTACCCTAACAAGGTTTTCGCTCCCGGACGCTATGGTGTTAATTTTTTGTTGAATGCGAAGGCTTTTAGGGACAATGATTAATAGTCGAACGTAGGACTTGTATCTCCCTTTTGCGTTTGCCCAATCTAAAATGATCCCTTTTATATTGTGAAGTACCAAATCCACTAAGGCCTTTTAGAGAATTACAGGTCGCTTTAGTTTGGATTAATATTGTTTTCAAAGCGTGTGTATAAAAAAAAGATAAAAGATGTGTCACTAGCTCATAACGTACTCAGAATTTATTTTAAGTTATGTCAGATTAGTTAAAAAGTATTGGTACCTTTTATTATGGTTTTTAAGGTTAAGGCTTAAGCTATTGACTTTTTCGATTTCCTTCATGTCTTTATCAGTTTTGATTATCCTAAACTGGACATAACCATAACTTGTTCCCTTCTGACCGTCTCTAAATCTTCTAAATGCAGCGAAAATCTATTATCTTTTACCGATGTTAGTGCAACTGGTGTTATATACCCTATGCTCCTTTTCAAAACGCGGAGATACCGTTCGAGGAACTATCTTCCCCAGCCCATCTTAACACACGTCGTTAACTTTTATTTGACTATGAATTTAATCATCATGAATTCGATAGTATATAGCATTCAGCCGTATTGGGGCGGCCTGGAATAGTGTCCCCAATCCCATGCTGGCAGAACAAGGTATCGTAAGAGGCGACAGAAGCCAGTCTGCTTGGTGGTAGGGCTTTGCGTAGGGAATTTATTATCAGTATTATTATTAAGTGTTTAATATTATTATTGGTATTATTATCTTTCCTTGAAGCCGGCCTGGCTAGCTCCTATCCTCCCGCCCTGGCTGGGGGCTTGAGAGCCATTTTAATTTTTTAACATTTTTTACCTTCTTCTAATTTCCTGGCCGACAACGCATCAGTTTTACCTTTGGTCTTGCTGATGTCCATGGGTGACGGTGATCACTTACCATCAGGTTGCTCGTCTGCTCATTTGGCGGCTATTAAATTAAAAAAAAGTATATATTTTCTGGTTGTATGTTTTGTTACATTTGATTGTAATTACCTTACTAGCCGCAGCACCGCGTTAACAATGTTTTAAAACCCTTCGATAGTGTGTAGAACTTTTGACGTTGGAATTTATAAGCTTCTAACTTTGATTCTAGGAACCTATTATAATGATGGTATTCATTTAAAAGGAATGTGGAAAAACGAGGTGGAAGTTTGGAAAAATGTCGGTTATTGTAGCAATTTAATTAATGAGCATTGGTATTCAGGTGTTTAGGGTTCAAAATGAATAAACACAATCCTAATGCTGCACAGATACCGCAGTACAATCAATTACCCCAAGCGAAGCGAAGCACTAGTAATTGTTAACAAACGTAACCTAAGTATACGAAAAAGAAACCTAGTAGTGCGCAAACCTCTGCTTTCATATAGAGCTTACGAAAAACTCACCATAACATTTCATTTCAAAAGCAAATAGAAGCATTATTCCAAAAAATAAAACACAAACACTTATGTTTCATAATAAACAAGCAGAAAAATATATTATTACGAAAAGAAAACACAGTTAATGCTCTGCAAAAAGGGAAAACGTTCTACCTTTCGTGCCCATTAAAACACGAAGATAAGCCCTGACAATTCTGTCAACTCATACATCGTTAATTTCGCAGAAACCTCAATTTTTTATTGTGTGTAATTTTTCTTTGGCTCCGAAATGTATTAGATACCTACGAGGACATGAAGCGCTGTAACATTTATCTTTCAGTGAATAGTTGAAATACTACTTAGCGTTAAATCTTCTACTCTTTTGCTGTTTTATCATGCCAAATACTTACTTACCTTGGCTAGAACGTTACATAATTTATAAGACAATAGCAAAATGGCACGAAGTTTAGTCGTTGCAATCCAAGGACTCTAGTTACTAACATAAAACAGTTGACATCATGATCATTACAACTCATTAAGTGTCCCACTTTCCTCTGTCTCCTTTTACATTGAGAGGGGTTAACACTTCTGACGATGAGATGAATTAAGTTCACGCTTTTGGCTGATACATTTTGTATGGTCCAATCAATCCAACTGTCTTAGATAATCATGATTTTTATCATTTATATTTAATATTTATACGTAACTTCAGTGACTAGAGTCATGGCGAGACTAGTGCTATGTATATATCCTGCTATGGATATATACTGCTTCGTTTATTCTCAAGATTTGAGAAGTGCAATAATCGAACTTTGTGCTGGAACAGTCTGCCCGTGTGTTTAAGTCATAAGCGAATATTATTTTTACTAAATAACAAATTTTACCATCCTTTATCCATCCAACGTCCTAACGTTGTTGAAGCTCTTGCTTATAGGTAAGTAAAAAATAAACTCATAATCACGTCAAACAAGCCATAGAATATTCAATTTTAATATGTCATTTTACCATTAACTATCTCATTTAAGGAATTTCCTAACATTCTTAATATTTAAGTAAGTAAATTTGTCAGTTTAAACAGTAAAACATATTCAATGTTTATGGTGTAATCACAATGTAGTTTTAGTGAAACTAAAAGTAGACGTCGTATGTAAACAATACCCTACGGAAACACTCGTTGCCTGTATAAGCGATGCGATGTTTCTACCTCTACGCATATTGCATGGCATCATATGTTGCCGAGACCCGGTACTTACGCATGTATAGAGTGCTTAAGGTATGAGATGCGCGCGTCTGTTATCGGGAAGCCTCCGAAGGCTTTGACCCTCCCCTCAGTAAAGTTGCGAGTGCCTAGGAGGGTGCACGCGTTTGGGAAGTCTTACCACTTTCCGCCCACAGCGTAATCGAACTATTTGCCTTCCAGAGTTTTCAGTGTTTTCCCTTGGTGTGTAATGACTTAATGTGCCATGACTTTTGTGTGTGCAATGGATTCTTGAGGTGAGTTATTTTACGTTATATATAATACACTCTAATTTTAATCATACAGATTTATCTCATTATTATTAAGGTATTAGATAACTATTTCAAATGATATTTTTTTTTATTAATTTGAGTTTATATTTAAAAGTATTTCTAAATAATCATATTGTTTGCAGCTAAATTATTAGTGAAGTGTAATATTAATAAATTTTAATTCAATTATGTAGGAATAAATTCCGCTCATCGCTATCAGGTTATTATTATGCTTCAAAATGAACTTTGTTCAATGTGAATTGTATGAATATATCAAAGATAAATAAATGTTTAGAAACAATGTGCCCAAGCCGGCTTTTGATAACACTTGTATTGACAAACATGAAGATTAAAAAATAACATAAATTACTAAGAACTGTCCGACAGAGATGTTAGAAATAAAGTAATTTAAATCCATTGTCATGTTCGGGTCTTCATTGTTGACTAAACCAACATACTATTGTGTAATACTGCGTGAAAAAAAATGTTGCCAGAGAAAAATAAGACGTATGTTTGTCGGCAGAAGGAATCTCAAGATTTTAATCGTGTTATATTTGGTGAAATAAGGTTTGTTAAATATCACAAAGATGGAGTGATAAAATAGATAGCATGTAGCAAGCAGATATTACAAAAGTCGATAACAAAATTAAAGAGTATTATTACAATATTATGCTACCGTATTTAGTAAAGGAATATAGATTGTACATACATAGATATTGTCATACTACGATCAACTTACTTTCAACTGTTCTAAAAAATATGCAAGCGCTTATCAAATAGCCACGTCCCCTCTCGCATATCAAGTAATCAATTTGAGATCGTGAATATTTTCTTCTATATATATATACATAAAATAGCTAACTACTTTTCAACACAAATCTTCAACCACTAATCGTAGAAATTTCAAATTTCTGACAGTTTCTTTAAAAAAGTTTAAGGCGCTTAAAACTTATTTCTAGCAATCCATCCCTTAGGACATTAAGTGAAAAGTTTAAATGGAACGTGGTGTTCCATGTACGTGCTTACTTGAAAGTTAGATTATTGTATGTTATACAACAAAGAATTAGGTACCAGATTAAGAAAAAGACAAAATATGGGTTTTTACGGGATGTGAAATTATTTTAACAGTTCTTAATCATTTGAGTCATACACACATTGTCTTTGAAATAGTGATGTCACGTTATAGTTGTGTTTTAGGTCTATAACGAATAACCCTATGACAAAGGGTCTAAAGGAACTGATTTGATCGGATCAACCTGATACAAAACAACCACCCTGTTTGGCTCGCAAAAAAAATGTGCATATTTTAGTAAGTAAGGTAAAATACACGCTGCCTGAACGTGGTAGTTTTAAAGATTTTCGCGCGTTTTTTACTTACAGTAGTATGTGATCGATATGTAAAAGTATAAGGCACCTGACAGCTTAAAAATCATCGCTGGTTTCTAATTAAATATATATCTTAAATAGGTCTTGATAAATAAATTCAACTGAAATTACTACTGAGATAACTTTTTGTTTCATTTTACTTAATAAAATACCCAATAATCTTGGCAACTTACCTCGTACACCGCGATGCTATCACTTCGAGAGAAGTGCCAAGTGATTGCCTATGCCAATGCCATGAGTGGCGTCGGTATAATATTTTAATGATTAATTTAAATGGCATTGTTCTAGTTATTGTTAGCGTATTAGAAAAATTCTTGACATCAATTTTAACATTTTATGTAATTATCGAGAAAACTAATGGGTAAATTGTTTACGAACTATATTGAAGCCGCGTGGTTTTTTTTTTAAGTTTACTGCATATTACAGCAACTTCATTAGATTTAATTTCTTGGTCGTATACTCTAATGGGCTGCTGCTAACAGCTCGCTGGTGTTAACAATGGCACATATTTAACAGTTTAGCCATATTCATTTTTTCGCCTATACAAGTGTCCATCGAGAAATTAAAGAATGGAATATATATGCACAGTATTCAAAAGCAAGACGTTCTAGCAGAGGTGTATTTGATTGATCAAAATGTTTTCGAAATAAAGCTTATTAAAGAAACGACATTATTTCAGAAATAAGTAATTAATAAAAAGAAATTTCATGTATACGAGGTCAATTTACATAAAAAAAATTTTAAAATAAATTAAATCCAGTTCAAAGAAAATAGTACAAAATGGCGTTAAAAGCGAAATTTAATTTAAATATTATAATATGCCCTATATATGTACATACTGAAGTCTTCCAAGACGGTGACAAGTCAAATAGATAGTCGATATGCTAGGTTCGATCCCGCTAAAACACTCAATGTTCATCGTTACAACTTGTCCCACTGCTGGGCTCGGCGGTCGTCTCTCAAATGAGAGGGCTTACGGTAATAGTCCGCCGCGCTAGCCAAGTGCGGGTTGGCAGACTTCACATACCTTTGATAACATTATGGAGATCTCACGGGTATGTAAGTTTCTTCACGATGTTTTACTTCGCTGGATCAAGTGACACATAATTTGTAATACACACATAATAAAAAAAAATCCTGTCTTATGTTATGACCTATGTTCAAACCACTAGGCTAATATGCAGTAACTTTTTATTAATAAAAGTGTTTAATTCGCAAAGTATTGTTGTGTTTCACGCTAGGTACTGACTGCAGGCATGTCAATATATAATACATTAATATATATATTTCTTTTTTAATATTCTATTTTAATTTTCTTATTATTTTAATATTGTGTAAATATGCGTGATTACCAAGTACTTTATCACAAAATGTTATTAAGAAACAGTACGAAAGGATCACGTCCTGATTCTTATCTGCTAAGGAAAATAAAATCTGCTAGTGGATATTAATATTTTTTTTCAAATATGTACGAAGTGGTCTGGGGATTTATAACGGGGGAAATAGTGTGATTATTTGTACCAACGCCGCATGAAGAAGCTGTGAGAGCTTCAGTGCTCCACCTTAGTCCTCTCTAATAGTAGTCGTTCGCTTATCCACATAATCTCGCTTATTTTATTTATACAAGACCTCGCTCTGCTAATCTCTTCTCCACTATTCGCTATGATAGACTATTAAGTAATCCTGCTGGGGATTTATTCTCTGATTAACTTAAGTAGCTCTTGTGAAATTACAATCTTAATGGTTGATAAGACTTTTGAAGTAGATAAACTAGTGAGCAGATAATTCATAGAAAAAATATTTTATCATTATAATTTCTTTCTTTACTTGTTTGTAAAGTGATACTGTTTCCAAGCAGCATTGCTGGTGCTATGTTTAAACAACCAATGCGTTGATTCGGTCCAATTCTTGCCAACACTCCAATTTACTTGCAATATAGTGGGGGTCATAAAAGATAGTAATGGAGATGACTTTATAGTTATGATAAATCTCAATAATTCCTTCTACGTCTTTAGTGCTAGTGAGTGTTAGGTGAAATAAAATATTACGGGTAAACGTGCACTACACAAAATCCTTAATGTCCTCAAAGCTAAGTCAACCAATCCACACTTGCTTAGCGCTATAGATCATGGCCTTAACATTTTGAATCGTGACTCAAGTACAACATTATTGTCATAATGTATACCATTAAAGGTAATTGTTTTTTACTTAACATAATTACAATCCTTGTGATGGTGATAGTTGTAAATAAAGAAGCAAATTAGCAAGTAACGTTGTCAACAAAACGCTTAGAGATATTCATTTTGATTTATTGTATATTGTAATTATAACTATTAACTAGCTATTTAAATTCTGTATTCGAATATTATTAAAAACCAAGCAAAATTATGTTTTAAAAAATTTTATTGCTTGCAAATGCTGAAACTGTTGTTTCATTTCAATTCACAAAATATTGTAACAATTTATATACTTTTATCTGATGTCGTACCGAGCAGGCGTATTTATTGCGAAATTGCGATTTGATAAATCGCCAAACATTATTATGGGCGGCAAAAGAAATGGACGTACTGAAGCTGAAACGATACTGAAAATGCCCGGGTCTTTGCTGCAAGAATGAACTCTATCTCCTATATCTAGGGTTTGTAATCCTTTGATAATCAATTTGATAAAATAAACATTATTAACGTATAACGGAAAACATAATGGATGAAAACAAGTCTTTTAGTAAATTGATGTTATATGTCATAAATAGATAGGGAATTAGGTAAACGAAGACATCATAAATATATCAATATACAATATAGTCCATTAATGGCCTTTCGATACCGAAGACCGCACGTAAGGTTGTCAACGGTTCAACTTTCTTAGAATAATATGTGAACTAATCATTTAACAACATTGAATATTAGATATTTATTGAAAATTTGACTATATGTGGACTATGTTAGTAAAGGCTAAAATATTTTTTTTTGGTTTCATTGCTCAAAATTCTTTGAATAAAAAAAACCTGTTGGATTGGTATATTTGCTTCTTAAACTCGATATATAATTGTGAACATAAAAAAATATGTTTCTCTAAGTACATGTATTTTGTTATTTTCCAAAAAAAATTACAACATACATATTAGAAACAGTACTTAGCTTAATATTTATTTTTGATGAATTGATGTAATTGTGATTTGTCTACCCCGCGGGCCAAGCTCAAAGTGTGTCTTCGCACACTTTTAATAGCATTGTGAATAGTTCTTATGGTATAACTTTCAAACTAAAATTGACATCCGATTCATCTATTCGAAAGACTGGTGTTCGAAACTACCATACAATCCTTGTTTCCTAAGGAACAAAAGAAATGCATTACAAACTACGCACGATTAGAGAAATAGCACAAATACGCAACAGTTAGATTAGGCAGCTCATGTAATGTAATATATCACACGTTGTTCATAAAGCGTCAACATTCAGGAATGGTGTCATTGGATGGCGTCATGAATGTAACTAACGTGAAAACTTTGAAATGGCCTGCTTCTTTTAGGCTCCTGACTCTGTTACAATTCGAAGAGTATTTTAAAACTATGGTTAGGTATAAGACATCATAAATCGTCAGGATTTTTCCTGTCACATGTCCTGTAATATCTGCTGGGGACTGTACTCTGTCTAGGTATCTAATTGGACTATATTATTTCGACAGATGGTTAATTATTTTATTAGATAATATAAAAAAACTAAGTGAAGATATTTACAATAGGTGACAGTTAATTGGCTTTACTTTGCAGAAATAAATTGTTACCAAATTAGTATTAATTATTATTGCAAAATAAAATTAATAGTAATATAAAGTATTCTGGTGTTTAATTTTTTATTTGAATTTATAGCCGCATGTTTGTACCATTTTTAGTATTTCTTTTTAAAGTAGATAATTTTTTAAATTTTTTTTGTATAACGTATTAACCTCATTATATTTAAACGAAAATCCTTTTTTAAGCATTATTTTCGAAAATTACTTCCAGTTTGCTTGATAATCTGGACTTCGCAAAAGATTTTGATAACCATGAACACATAAATTAAATATATCTGTGTATCTGTGTATTTTAAATCCTGTGAATATACATTTTTTAATTTAATTTCTTGTTGGCATGATAATTTTGAAGATTTGTTGTTTGGAAAATAATAGCACAATTTATAAATATCAAAATCAAATAAACACATAGGAGTAATTTTCAAATTTTCCACGGCGTGTCAGTAAATTATCAGTTCCTCTTTCCCCAAGTAAGAAAGCTCGCGTGTGAGCCATGTCTGTTCGCCCCACGATTGCACGCGATACCAAAATTTCCTAATACACTCCGCAGATTACGCCTAAACTGTTATATTACTCCGGTGTTTTCGCACGATATCCTGTCATTGTTCTTCAAGACGTGGAGACGACGAAGTGTGAATGAATACGAGTTAAGACATTACGAATTAAGGAAAACTTGACTACAAATCGATTATACAAATATATCGATTTGGAAATGATTAATTTAAACACAAGTTAAATCAAGTTATTTTGTAGTCTGGAAGTCAACTATGATATAATATGGATAGTCAAAAATTTTTCATAAATATCTACGTACCTATATTTACTATTTTAACTATTTTTTCATGTAAATTTTATTTTATTTTAAACTCATGTCATGGCAGACATTCAATTCATATTCATAGTACATTCCACGTTTAGTAAGAGAAGCCATTAAGATCAAGACACATCTCAAAGATTTTAATAGAGAGGATGGTTTTAAATTAGCTCAACCGTGGAATCTATTGGTTAGTCTGTGTCAGATGCAAACAGTTTCAAGTTCAGTGCGTAGAAAGGTCGCTAGAGTTGGGTGTTGTGATGTACTTACTACATAAGAACGCAAAACGAACTGGACGTAAAGTTGACAGGCTCATTTGTCATTAGTGTCTGTCAAGTGTCAACTGTCAAGAATTTCTCCCCGCCATCGCAGTCTCATCTTGATTATGGTCCATGTAATTAGATCGTAATATTGGTAAAAAACACAAAGACCGTGAGTACCCGTTACAGTTAATATATGTAAATATTTGTATGTATTTTAAAGTACGTTCAAAGTACGTTCATATAAACATAGCATGTAATAATATAAAAGTTTATTTGATATCCTTATACCTAATATGTACTTATTTATGTTTTATTTTCTAGAAACCACTATACCCACTATCCAAAATAATCCTTGTATACTAGACATTAAAAATTCTTAGTATTCAGTATACTATAGACATTACAAAGTTCTGAGCTATTAGCTAGTAGCTACATAAAATCACTTAAAATTCATATTCACGTACCTGATTTTTTCATTACAAACCTAAATTAAATATTTGTAGGTAGCGCTGCTAAATTAAATAAATATCAGCTGATTTACCCCACATTACGATATAGTTCCCATACCATTAGATAAAGTTCTATATTATGAAAATAAATAGGTATAGTTGTCTCTACTATGGCCTTAACTATTCCTCTCATTTTAAGATGAAAATCGGTCCAGCTGTATTTTGGTTGTGACGATGAACCCTAATATGGGTATGGTTATAAAAGCTAAACACTATTCAACGTTTTCCATTGAAATACTTAACTAAAAGTACAAACTAAAATTAATTAACGTAGCATCGTGTTTATTACCGTAACGAAAAATATATACGAGAATATTAGGGTGGTACAACTAGATGATGTGTTAATTTAGTCTGTCATGCGATGGGAACAAACAATTTGGGAGCAGGAGGGTCACTGCGAAGGGAACATTCGCATCATACGATATGACGAGTTCATTTGGCGTTTTGTGGAATCACACACCCACTAAAATAGTTTCTTTAATCGTGTCACGGATTATTAAAAACTTTGCCTTTATCATTTATAATTAAGTCACAGATTATTGAATACGACCCCATAGCCCAGTTGGTATTGACCCTGCCTGCCGATCGAGGGGTTCCGGTTTCGATTCCCGGCCTGGGTAGACATTTATGTGACAGATAAATGTTTGTTCTCGGGTCATGGGTGTTTGTGATGTCATATGTGTTTATGTCCACGCCGCCCGCAACACAGGGAATCCGAGTGCGGGGGTGTGAGTGTGTAAACGTTTATTTATTTATTTATATATTTAATTTTGAAGTGCTGTAAAACTTGCTTGTGTCATAGTTATTCGATCAAGTTCAAAGTTGGATGTCAGAAGGATTTATCTTCGTAATTGTTCATGAATAAAAAATGTATATTCAGTTTCGAGCTTTCGAGAAGCCGAGGCATCGATAGTAATCGTGAGATATCGGTATAATTGGAGACTTTTAGTCAGTCAAGGAAGCTAGGAACTTGCAGGAACTGAATCAACGTAATAGATTATGTATTTTGCATTGATTATTTACACAAGTAGTAATGAACTCTTTGGTTGTAGCCTTTTTCTATGAACTTGAACTAACTCTTTTATCCTGCTGCAAGGCCATTGGCAATACCTAATTTTGATATAAAATAATTCCCATAAACTGAGAAGCCTGATCTTGATAATATCCCGTCGATAATACAGGAAATATAAATTAAATGGAGTATTTTTTTAAATCAAAATATGTGCCGCGACTGTGTACACATAGGTGTTCACATTCACGTTTGTAATCTTCTAAAGTGCCGACAAAAACGGAAGCGATGATCCAGCATAATCAACTTCAAACATAGCTGTCGTGTTAAAATGTTATTATCACCTATGTTTTACAGCTACGGGTGATAATTGCAAACACACAAAATGCATTTACGAAAGGTCAAGGCAACACCAACGATTCGTGAAAGCGGCAATTAGATTAGCGGGAACGCTCTACTTTGTCGGGGAGTATCTACTCGTAGCGTGAGTAGACCTGCCATACATTCCTGTTATGTCAAAACGGTAGCGTTTATAAGATACAGAAAGTCATATATCACTAGAATAATATGGATGCCAAGTAAGAGGCCAGTTTCTAACATTGCAATTGAAATACATAATACATTGCACGATTAAGCTTAGAAAAAGGATGGCAAGGGGCAACGGCCAGAGGACCGCGAAGATTAAAAAAGCGATTCACAGCTCGGTGACTTCCATCTAGAGAGACGTGGTCACTTTGCTTTGTTCTTCCAACAGCTGGCACTATAATTAGCATTATCACGGAGAGAAGTAAAATAAATGAAAAGTAAGGTATTAGAGCCAATTATAAAACTATAGATAAGGCTCTAAATTTGATTGAGGTTATTTAAAGAATAATTAGTATTTTAATGATATTTAAACGATAAATAATTAAATAAAAACAATATTTACATTGGGTAAAACTAAAAGTCAGGAGTGATTATCAATTTGATATGTTGTAGCCAATAACAAAAACTTTCTATTTGTATTACTATGCGAAGATTTAATTTTTATCCTGATTTGGAATATGATGTCTTGGTTACACTTTTAACTTTCCCAAAGCCTACTATTTAGACGCAAGCGTGACGAATTGTCCGGCTAAATTGGGATGTTGGGGTTAATTGTTCTAGTTTACTATGTAAATCGTGATTCACAGAACCCTTTTTGTTTAAGATTGTTTGTCTTTCGGCTAATATGCTTCGCCAATTGTAGTACATTTAAAGTATAAAACATTTTTATCTACTCTATGGACAAGACTAGTGTAATATACTTACATATATACTTACTTATGCTTATTACTTACTTCTTATACCACTTATGTAATTATACTATGAAATTTTTAGTATTTAGTGTTATTTTTGGTTTATAATTTACATATTACATTATAATTGTAGATCGAAAATATGTTTGAATAACAACACTTTTGATGTTATAATTCGTCGGTACTTTCTCTTCACGCAATCAAATACAATATATCTATCTTATAACCGCGTAACTAGGTTTGATTACAGGGCGGGGAAGAGATATATATGTATACATATATGTATATTCTGGTCGGGGATATTTATGATAATTTACACAATTACATAGCACAACTTTCAAAACAACATATGGCAATTACAAAGTAAGTTTTATTCTGCGCGGAACTGGTTTCGGCACCGTTATTTCCAGCCGTCTTCGTCGTTAATATATATTTATTTTTATACTCATAGACATAAATGTACTCAAATAAGTACAACAATCTAGAATTTCCCATAAACTTACTTTAACCTATCATTGAAAATAACATATTATTCGTAACTAATAGCGATAATAATCAGCTTATAGACCATGTTGACTGCACCGAAGTCTTTAATGACAGAATAAATCATGATTGCAAAAAGTATTTTCAATAAGCGATACCTGCAGCGTTCTTTGAATAATCGATTAGACACGCACTGCGGTAATAATATTTTGTCGTTTATTCCGCAAAGTACATTTGCCTCTCGCATAGCTGGACAGTTCAACACCCATAATGCTTTTGAGAATCGTCCATCCAACAATAGGGCAATGATTATGTTATAGCGGTTCTAAGGTAATAAACTTTGAACATTGTCCAAAAACGGCTATTGTTTAGTCGGAAGTAGTTACTGTTGCCTTACAATTGATGATTAACAAATTTAAGATCTTATATCAATGCATTATGGTTTATAATTAAATGAATAAAGTACTTAGTTTGGATGCGTGAGGCAGGAGTTCTCTGTTAGTGATTTATATTCGTCTTTTGTTTTTGGCTGTTTAGCTAACACCAGTATCAATGGTGCACTGTCTCCGAAGGTCATTATTCTTGCATTGTGCTACTAGTATTGTCTAGAACGACGTCGTTAGTAAGTCGGCGGGTGGTCGTACACATTTAAATTCTATTGATGACACGATAAATCTTTCAGCGTTCGGGTTATTGCTAGAAACGGCTGTAATTGTTTTGATTAGAAAATTTAACATTTCTATGTAAATTTCTTACGTGTAGCCATGACCTGGAGTTTTGAAATATTCGGTAGTAGGCGTTGAAAAAATATGACAATATGGATGCATTGGCTATTGTGAACTTACGGTTTTACTACGGTTGAAAAAACTTCATTCAGAGATACTTTTTTTTTCGATTCGGTTCCAAAATCACATGTCATCCGCTGATATATTGTGTTAAAGACAACAAAGAGAATTCTGGATCGTTTGTCAAAATAAAACGGCCTACACTCGTGCACGGGATGTCGT
>DWPT01000638.1:0-22510 GCA_018251895.1 Agathymus mariae mariae
ACATTGGACGCCGGCTCAGCCTTTTGGCGAGCTCGCAGCGCTTCAATCACACTATCCATCGTACACTGCAATCCGATACACAGTAACTCACACTGCACACCGGACTGCACCGCAGTCTGTCTCACTCACTCACACTAGTTTAGAGTTAAACACGCTCGTGTAACCGACAGCCTCCCTCTCCCTCGCGAGGGGAGTGGTGGCACACGCGCCGGAATCCACAAGCTAGGACACTGTTTTAGCCACCGCGCGGTCCGTCCCCACCGAGTAATCTCAGGTGGGGCGCCTGCAACGGAGGCGGTGTGTGCCTTGCGAGATCCTCCGACACGCAACCCTCACTACTCGCGCGAAGGAACGGTCGGGTCGGTCGAAGCCGAACTGTAGTGCCGAACGGATGACAGCGTCAACGAATTCGAAAATCGCGCCGACTACTACAGCCGCGGGTTTCTTTTGTGGTCGACAACATTATCTAAATACGTGCATATCTTGATGATGTACATAATACTCACAAAGTTATGTGAAGTTTGCACATCCAGCCGACGTGGGAGAATATGCCCTTGATCCCTCACATTATGATTTGACACACTAAAAGTAAGATACTAATGAATTTTGATTTAAAACATAATATAACCTAATTCAAATGTTACGTTTAGATCAACAAACTCAGTAAAAGTTCTTTACATCCAGTAATAGATACTGGTAACTTCAAACATGTGATAACAAAAAATTAACTTTTTTGCGCCATATTTCGACTCCTTTATATAGTCAGTAATCATGCTGACACTAATCGCATTGACAATAAAACATTGAAAAATGGGTAAATTGAACTTAATTCAAAGATAAATGTGAATTCGAACGAATCGTCAAAACAATTTTAGCCATAATATTTCCTGAAGCATGATTTGTAAATCTTTAGAACACATTTTGCAGGTTTGAATACGTATAATTAGTGCTGAACGCTAACTATAA
Source organism: Agathymus mariae mariae (assembly GCA_018251895.1). Lineage (NCBI taxonomy): Eukaryota > Metazoa > Arthropoda > Insecta > Lepidoptera > Hesperiidae > Agathymus > Agathymus mariae. Next base: position 967 of record DWPT01000638.1, read on the forward strand.
AAATCGTAACTTTGCGCCCTTAAACATTTTATCGAACGCTTACAATTTCCAATTTAGTTTCGGCAGAACAATAACAATTTGAAAGTGAAAGAGGCCCATTTGGGCGAAAAAACCCAAAAGCGGTCAGCACAATCAAGACTCTCAAGCGCAGAAACATAAATGAAGTCATTAATTATCCGTGATCCCAGTTATTTTCCCTTCTGACCGCCCCTTGCCACCCACTTTCTATTCGTTCAAGAGAACTGGGCTCACTGCCGGCGAGTGTGCTAAGCCCATGTATTGGATTGACTAGCTACCAAGCGTATAACATAAAATTATATTTGTGATGTGTTGCGTACTTTTGTCTATCGGAGTACTTTTGTCTATCTTCGTGTTTTTCATTAAAAAAACTGTATATAACCTCAGATAAAAAAATCCCATTCATTTTGATATTTATCAACTCAATCTCTTATTTATCACATTCTAACTCTCATTTTTATCACGATCTAAACTTTCTATACATGCACGATATATGAGAAAAACTATTCTTAGGGGCCTCCATTACGCAATAGAATCCAAAGCAATAGTTGTTAGAAATTTTGTCTGTTTGTCTTTGCGGTTCTTCGCGGTAATCTCAGAAACGGCTTAACTAATTTTGTTACGGTCATCACCAATGTATTGCAGGAAGCGTCACTTAATGTTTAAAGTTCGTTTATCCGTTCATGAATGAAAAAAGGTAGGTAATAAATTTAATGTATTTCGAATCCACAGAACGAGAAAAACCCAGTCCTAAAACAATGGAGGTGCTATTTCACAGTGTGTGTGTGTAAGGCGTAGTTTTTCTTAAGTTAAGCACAGGCCATTTACTAATTAAATAATATTTAAAGATAACAATAGCTAAATTACGGTTGTACTTTATCCCAGCGTAAATTCAGCAAATGCCTTAATCACGCTTATTTTTATTTTTTCATTAAATCGTTAAAAGTTAATAGATGAATAATCTAGGAATGCAGTAGTGAGTTGACAACGTGGAACAAAAATTAATAAGTTACTTTGGAAATAAATATTTATATTACGCCTGAAATTATTTCTGGTACAACAGTATTACTTGCATGTTCAAGCACTTCTAGCAGAGAACAAAGTGACATTGAAGTTGGGTGATTGATAGGTACTGTCAACATTTTAGTGCCACCAATTTGCTTGACAAACCGCAGTAAGCTGTAAAGAGCACAACCTTCGCTAATCCCGAGCGATGTCAAAGACTATCTTCAAGCCTTTACTGATGAGGATACAACCTCGGTCTGTATTATGATAATTGAGTAAAACTACTCACAGAAGAAAAACATTACATCAAAATACGTCAATTACATAAGATATGCAAAAATACTTACGTGCAATAGTAATATGAACAAAGCGTGAAGAAGCGCGTGCTTTGCGAACTAGTTTAACCTTTCGTTTTTCACGTTAACTCTAAAACTGAACATCACGTTATTTTCTCAGAGAACGCAAAATATGCAAAAATTCTTTGGTAAAACACCATCTGTTATGTGAACAAACGCTGGTAAAGTTTAAACTGGTAACGAACGTTTTTCACGTGAACCCTATACCCGAACGTCACCTAGTGAGCCGTATAACTGGAAGGATTGACGCGGTACGCGGTGCATTGTTTACCAAAACAATGGACGACCTCTGCGGAGTCATTAACCCACGCTCGAGTCTGGCTTCAATCTTACCTCGCAACGTTTATGTGTTATGCAAGTTGTTATATACTTGTAGATTGCGAACGTTGTTGCAGCGATGACTATGTAAGTGCTTAATGTGTTGATATTTTAAGGACGTGTCAAATATTAAACTTATGTAAGGCTTTTATAATTTGGTTTATCTTTGTGTATTATTTTATTCATTAAAATCAGAGACAAAAAAAATGTATTTGAAAAACATCCTGTAGGTACGCGCACCTTAATTGATGATAAAAGGTACAATTCAAATCATACATAATAATAAATGAAATTGAAAGTTTAACAGCCTGTATTTAATTGATAACCATTAACCAGTGTATCGTTTTATTTATTATAACTGTGTACCCTCACCGTATGTCCTTCGGGAACTACGATCCTAAAGTGCGGAGTATGATGATAAACTAGCTAAAATATGGTTCTATATATTATTACCATCTAAATCTTCCTCACTCGAGAAAACGTTTACATGTATTTGGAAAAAGAAGATAGATTCGATTACCCGGCCGACTATATATACAAAATCTGCGTAGAGAAACCTTCGTAACCACGGAATCTTTTTGAAAAATTATTTGCCATTTGAAAGGTACACTATTCGTGATGGACATAGGATATATATACCCGTATATATACACATATGTATATATATATACACATATGTATATATATCATGTATGATAAATATTTGTATCAGAATGAAATCTGGGCTTCCGTTAGTATTATATTACCCATATATAAACATACATATAGATACTAGTGACCGTAACAGCAATGGTAAACGTGCACATGCCCCTTCGATGTTCATACTCTATCGAAGAACTGGTATTTTTTATTATATCAAAGTAAAGTTCGAATTCAAGTTGGGTTTACAATAAATAATTAGTACCCGCTAAAATACCTTTGTAAGTACCTATACAGGTTTAATAATAAAATAAACTAGCTTGAGACTTTCAAAATTATAACTAAATACTAAATTTAATCATCACAATAAAGGACGCTATGAGTATTTAATTAATGAATCTAAATTTGATATTTAGCAACACAATGGACTAACATTTCGTTGTACAAAGCTTGTATCGTTAGACCAACGTTAATTTGATACAACATCAAATAAGCGACAAGTCAAGAAAACGTTTCTTAAAACTGCTTTTAATAATAGTTTAGGTTTATTTTTAGGTTTCATGTGGACACATCACATCAAATGTAATACAGACTTGATATTAAACTATACTAAAAGATACAACGAAAAGTTATTCAAGGGCTTAAATTAAATGCAGGTTCCTAATAAGCCTAGCTAATAAATTTAAACTACGTAAATCTGTGAGGTGTAAAGAAATTACCAACTTAAGATAATTTTCTTTTCAATCACACACCCGCACTAATAATTCCCTGTGTTACATCCACAAAACACCCATGCCCCGAGAGCCAACCCTTGTCTGTCATGAAAATGTCTGCGGGCAAGGTCACTACCAACTGGACTACAGGGTCGTAAAGTCATTATTTTACCACTTCATGAAAAAATAAACAGGACTAATTTCAAACTTACGTTGTAATGAACACTGTGTTTAAATTATAATTAAGTATTAGTAATGTTTATTATTTAGTTGAATATAAGACAATATTAGTATTTGTTCAAGTCTTGAGTTGAACAAGACAAGTCCCTGACATGCAATGTTGACGCCAACTCTAAAGTTACGGTTAATAACGTAAGATCATTTCTTTGTTAATATCTTCTTTAACTATGGCTTCGTTTTAAGAGACAATGAAGCAATAACTTTGAATAAATAACTTCGACCACGTCTGGTAAAATTGAACTTCAGGTTCGTGCATCATATGTGCATCATTATAACCTAACCCAACATGCAAGTATTATACAATTTTGCACGTGCGAGTACTTAATACTACTTCAAAGATATTATCAGTCAAACAAAGTTATTATAATAGTCAAAGAGACACATCTAGGCAGGTGTATCGGATGAGGTGTACAGGGAAAACGGATTCCCGAATCTCCAACAGCATTCCGGGAAGCGCACTGACGGGAGGTGCAAAGCACACGCCATCCACAGTATATATTATAGTATAGTATATATATCTATTTTTTCCCAACTTTTATTTCAATATGAAAGGCGAAAGGCTACTGAAAATTTTATAATCTGATATTATGCAGAACTTTAAGGATCTGATTCTGTACGAAAAGTAATATGTGTAGCCAACCTCCTCCTTGCTCCGTAATCCCCAATGCTGAGGATCGTTACCCCATAAATAGCTCCGTATTTAGCCATGTGATTACCAAATAAAGGACGACACCTACAATTGAGATTTATTAAAATACTTTTATTTGATGTAAACTAATTTAATTTTCGTTAATCGAATTTCATGATTTAATTACCTAGCGTATCAGATTATAAGATTAAAAGATTTTTTATAGACTTCTCAAAATAATATTTATGTAATATGACAGTAACCCGAGACCGATCTGCCACTGTCTTAACATTTTAATGGGATACAGCTTTTATTAAATCCTTTCGTAAAGTATGTACAAAGGTTGCTATTACTGAATGAATTCATAATATAGCTAAAATTATCAATATGCTCAGATTCGATTTTAAAAACCTTTTCTTTTCACATTCGTTAATTATAAACAATCGCGAACCATCTACCGTCATTCTTTTATCTTCTAAGTACTTTAAGTGTAAGTATTAAAGTGATCCAGTGACGGGTCTACGGAAATGGATGTCACGTGACATAGTTTCTGGATTCCACGTCGGATGCCGTCACGTTGCTCGCCACATCCGAAATGTGTCCAATACCTTGCACATGCTACCGAATTGTAAGAGCTCTGATATTCATAAATATTTTTCAGGAATGTTTTAATAAATGTAAAAATACATCTCAGTTGCAATTTCAAAAACGTTTTTATAAAAAATAAATTGTTATCAGGGGGTGTTTACCCTGTAATGGAATCCGTTGAAAGGTAGAAGTCAAATTATTTAAATTTCCTTTAGTAATTGCTGTTACCGATACCTTAAAGGAGTTCAAACGGCAAGAAAATAGGTATTAAACATTATCTAATGTGGCAATATCTTGTTTCATTATTAATTCAATATTGATATTGATGGTATTACCAAATAACACACCATTATCGCACTTTAAAAACAATTTACTAATCAAATTTGTAATTTTCAAACGTTACATTTAAAATTAAATGGTCCAAAACTTTCGATTGCCTTTATTATGAATAAAATAATTAAATTAAAGTATCTAATGAAAAACGTATCATCAAATTTAAAACACTTTGCAAGCCAGTAAATGAACTTGTTACACGACAGGTAATAACAAATAAAGTTATTTAATTAAATAACTCTTAACTTTTATGACTTTCAGCAAAAGTAAATCAATTAGCTTGAGAAGGCCTTGTATTTCCTAGTAGATACTCAATTTTAAAGGTTGCGAAAAATTACTGCTAATTTAAATGCAAATTGAGAAGTTCGTCCTCTATTTTTTTATGAGTTGGCAAAACGTCGCTTCAGAAGAACTACCCACAGCATCTGTATTTTTCTCGATCTGTGAATAAGAAATAGATAAAATAATCCATAACTTTTTTATTTGTGGACGAATTGCAATGAAACTTTAAGTATTAAGTGACGCTTACTGCTAGACATTAGTGAAAACCAGAACGAAATCAGTTAAGCCGTTTCTGAGATTAGCAGGAACAAATGTACTGACAAACAAACAAAAATTCTAACAATCATTGTTTTGGGTTCTATTGCGTTAGAATTTTATTATTAGCATAGATATCAAAGAACGTCGAACGCTGCTTTCATATCTCTATATAGTCAAAAAATTGAAAAACTAACCAAACTTAGTTCTTCTAAAACGAGTAACGCTAATGCTTATTTCGGAACCAGAAGTAGTCTGATATGTAAATTGCTAATTTACACACAACGTTTCAACAGTTTCAAATCTACATCCAGCTCTATAGACGCATTTTAGTTTTAGCAGTAAAAGCATTGTAGAAGTAATTTCGGAGAACCTTGAACACAAACGTGTGTTACTCGCATGTACACAATGTATCGATGCACATGAGTATTGCGTCACCAGAGCTCGCGGTTAGGGGCACGTCGTACACTTCGCTCTACAATATGTTTTACTACTTCGAAAAATAGCTTTATAACGGAGGAGAAATTATAAAATACTCATCTGCATCAGCAAAATCTCATCTTTTTGTTACTGTTGAATTAGTATATGATGAGTAATCGTCAATTTACCAAACTTTCAGTACACGTAAAGTTTTAAATGAAGTTATTTTACAAACAAATAACTAAAATAAATAAAGTCCACACTCACACCACAACAGGATGCAGCGTGTTGCGGCTTGCATCGCAAACATTCACGATCCGAAAATAAGATTATCTATCGCCTTCCTTTCAGCCGGAAATCGAACTCAGACCCCTCGCTCGAGCTTGGCTTGGTAGCTCGATCAGGCTACAGGATCATCAAATGTTTTGTCACACGTGCTAGAAGAAATATTCTAATCATAAATTTTCCTAGTCTGAAAACTCATGTCATTGAAGCACGAAGTCGCTTAAAGCGACGGATTTCACAGCTGAATTGACAAACACGGATTTCATCTTATTCCAAACGAACCGAACCCCACATATGAGTACATGTATCTCAATGTTCGTACAAAAATTACAGTTAGAAATCAATTCCGTTAAAATTTTCAAGCGCTTACGACATGGACTTTCACATCAAAGACGTCAGGGATAATATTTTGACTTAGCAGTATATTTTCATATCTTTCATGACACCATTCTATTAAACCATTTGAAATGACGTATTGATTTGTAATGACTCTTCACTTCCGTCGATTTTTGCGTTCTTAATACGTAATATTTGTTATTAAAACTTATGACTGTTTTAATAAAATCTGGATTTAATGCATGGTATTTTATATATTACATCTATCAGTAGGACATTTACCTACCTATTTCATCATCAAGAACAGCGTCCCATGCCGTGGTAGTCTGGTAGACAACGCTGCCAGAACTAGTAATCGTGCCGATATGAACCATTTGGTCTCCGGCCGAGACACAAACAACTTCGGGTATTCATAACAACACGCTGTCAACGTTAATACACTCAGACATTCTAGTACAGATTTTAAAATAGTAATTCAGTAAAACAAACACAACGACTCTAGGTGAAACTCATGTTAGGCCGTTTTTGATTCAGCTAATCTGTGACGTTGGATACAATTAATTGGGTTGAAACATGCAGATTACACGTATACACGATTACACGTTGAAACGTACATTAAAATAATATTTTATTTTTATGCTGCACACATTAACACGATTGTGACTCCTGAGTCGTGTTTGGCATAGATTATAAATAAACTGTGAAAAAATACTTATCTGACTTCAATGTTTGTCCGGAATTCGTCACTATCAACGATGGTTAGTCATATATATATGGAAATAATATTTGCTAATTCGACGTAGTGATTAATTCACAAAAATTGACGGTCCTTTGACTGTGGTCAACTCACGCCTTGGACTGCATAACCGATTGCTACTTCTAGATCTGTAGGCTTATGCAATTCAAGAACCAAATTTAAAAGAATTCACTGCTCTAACTTTAGAGCCTTATCGATCGAGGCCTGAATTCAAACCCGAAAATAGCAGTTACGGAACAAACCGGCCTGCACTCCGAGCTGAATGTTGCAGAGTATTTTCGAAATAGGTTATTGATTGTATCAAGAACTGTTATAGAAACACACCATATAACGCGATACATAAAAATAAACCCATAAAAAAACTATTCGGATAGGAAATGAAATGATGTTAAAGGTGTAAGTAAGGTGAAATCTTTTTATTTATTGATCTATTCCATCATTCTAAATATTGAAAATTTATGAGAAAATTGACAGTAACTTATTTATTAAGTTAATAAATTTCAAACTAGTAATCAATATCAAAGTAAGTAATTAATATTAAATTTAACTTTATATTTAAAATGTTTCCCATCAGTCTATTTTCTATTTTCAGTCTAATTCAGCATTTTTACTTTCTTACTATTTAAGGTGGTTCTGTCATTATTGCTGCTGTACACTCTATGCTACGTTGGGAAGTGATTACTTTATCGGGAATTAAAAAAATATATAGTCTGTTAGAGTTCCATTGTTTATCTTCAGACCACCGCGTTTTAATGAGATCATTTATCCAGTAAACACTTAAACAAATATCGGAACGTTAATACCATATTTTAGCCTTCATTGCAAATACAAATGCAAAAATAGTAATTGATTACATCCTCATTTATTTTATATAGTACACAAGTAGAACAGGAAGTGAGTAGACCGTGGGAATGCTCCATTAGTGCATCATTCTATTGTGCAGAACATTTGCAAGCGTATAAAGACGCGCACGACAACACTCCTCTCTGGAACCCACTGTTTGTATTCTGTTCACACGGATGTTTGCCCAGAGAGATATGTGTGAATAAGCCAGTATTTCCTATAACTCACACAAAGACACACAAAGCTACCGTTCATAATAAGCCATGTTAAATAATTAGAAACTTAAGTCGCAGTATTTAAATGGTAGATTTTTATCGGAAAATTAAGTTCCGCAATTTACGATGACGCCATACTAAGACAATTACTTCATATTAATGTCAAATATGGGGTCCCGTACACTGAAGGAAAAACAGAATTTTACTGGACTCCTTTATTTTTTACAAATGTTCTCGTCGGGTCCCGTCAACAAGTTAAAATTTTTATCAATCATAACATCCTTCATCAAAACAAAGCAATGGTTTTGTTGGTTAATATTACAGGACCGTATAGTTTTTATTCGTATAAAAGTGCTTAAGTATTTAAATCTCGTAATTACGAGAATACTAACGCAGGTTTAAACTCTCGAAAATTGTAACATCCTAACACCACCATATCTGTCCCACTGATTATTTTTGTAATGATATTTGTTGTGACATTTTGACGTTGGTTCAAATAAAAAAAACTGATTTTTGACTCAAGTAACTTCTCTAGAAATAGCTTCTCTCTTCGTTAAATGTATTCTATTTTAAGAAAAGCCTGTCGTGGTTTTGAGTACACGGTCTCTTCCGTAAATAATTTATGTAAGGTAAAGGATTTACTCAGGATATTATACCACTCTATATAATGTATTTTAAAAGTGCTTGTGTGGTTAAAATTACAATGCATCCTTAATAATAATAATATTTATTTTTCAATATAATTACTGAACTTAAACATTATTCTATAAGTAGAAAACGCCTCAGGAGCATTTGGACACAATAGTTTTACAGACATATGTATTTTAAAGAAGACCTCGTTCGGTTTCAATATTTAATTATTATACTTATATGATTGAAATATAATTATTCGGAATGTCGTACCTCTAAAACGATAGAAAAAATAATGGATAAAGAATTTTTCAAATAAACTCCGTGGTTCCGAAGATTACCTTCCGCATATGCACATAATCTAAATTAGCACTCACACTTAATATTATTATCTAAATGAAATTTAATATTGGTTAAGCAATATTAAAGAATCCCATACCAAAGTGTATTTGTTAGTGAAATGTCAATTCTCAAATTATTCCGTCATCATTACCTGTTTGTGTTCTATGATGGCAGCACGGCTTTACTCATTCGCGTTGTTACTGTATAGAATAATCTATGTTAAAAATATATTTACTAAGCGCTTGTTGATTAATAATTAATCTTCGTGTTTATACCCCTGTAAACCAACGTAACCCAGTTCCAAAATTGATACGTAATTGCCTATTGGAATTTTCAAGCGACGTGTTATAGGACAGCGTGTAAATATACGATATTATGGTGTAAATGTATATATATGTTTAAGGATACCTGGAAATAATAGTGCCACAACCGGTGCTAATCTGGATAAAATTTACTTTGTAGTTTCCATATGTGTGTTTTAATAATGTGCTGTAGAGTTCATTCAAAGTTTCTTCTCCTCCATGTTAAATCACATTTTTAAATGGTATTAAAAGCAAAAAAATGGTGAGTGCATGATGCATAGTGCATGAGTGTATTTACCACATATCTGAATATTCAAATGATTTTGAATTTTAATTTAACTACAGCCGTGATAAAGAATTAAAAAAAAGAATATTGCTAAGAACTATTTAAACCTAGAGGATTTTATGGTACAATGTTAGCAGAAATTAACTGCAACAGTAAACAGTGGATATTAAATTAGAATAGACTGTGGCATAGAGGAAGCATGTGACTTCAGAAGTCCAAAGTGGTGTCAATAAGAAGATACGTAATATATTCATCAGTGTCTTCTAAATTAAGATTGATGTATATATTGGCAAGAAGTGTATAACATACTCTTGTATTTTATTGTAAAATCAAACTCGTCAACAAGCGCAAGGGTAGGACACACGAAAAGTTTAGAGAGAGAATAAAGATAATTTAATTTGTACTCTTATGAGGTTTTACACTTGCTAATGATATGGTAGTACATACGTTAGATGAGACTGGGCCTGACAGGGAGCCGCCATTCCAACTCCCAACGACTTAACTCATTCAGATAACGTTGTTTAAGGGACTCCGTAAACCTACGTAAAATCGCCTGTAGCTAATTAGATAAAGCTTTATGTTTGTCATTTTAAGGGCGAATATCGCGTCTCTAATTTTAGCTAAGCGCAGAAAACATGTCCGGCATAAGCCGATTCCATGTCAATTGACATGGGTAAGTAAAGGTCTTCCTTGCTTTTCAATCCCTTATAATCAACACAAGCTGCTTGGCTATAATCGCTTGCTTTAAACATATAATAAGATAAACCAGATTTGGTAAAGATTTTATGTAAAAATTAAATTATCTAATATACATATTTATATCTATACGTGACATGCAGCTTTACTTACGCACTAAAAGACAAGGCAATTCTTACGCATGCATAAGTGTCTAAGTAAATGGAACAAGTGCTGCCAGAGCTAATAATATCTGATGGTTTTCTCGCTATTTGTTAAGGACATTATGTTAAAATTACTAACGATCTTCGCCGCAGTTTGAACTTTACGTCACCTATTATTGCATATTGTAGATTAATTTTAGTAATTATTTGAAATTTCTATATAGTATACAGTTAAGTCGGGTGAATTTTCATATCTTAATAAGTACTTTTCTTCATAATGGATAACATACAAAATAACTTTTGCAATAAATAGTACAACCTGTATTTATTTGTACCGCTATTAGGCTCGGGTCCCTTCTCACAACGATATGAGTACAAGTCATGCACGCCACTCTTACCAAGTGCATGTTGGCAGACATATTAATGGATAATAATTATAAGAAAGGACAAAAATCACATAACATCTCATAAATTCCCATGAACGAGTAAAAATGTGAAGATCATAATAAAATTATATCACTATCGAACCCAATTGCAGTCGATGTTTAAAATAAATCATAAGCAATTCCATATACATTATTACTTGTATTTATTACATCATCTACGACGCCGTGACGGTGAAAATTACGTTCCACGCCAGGTTTGTTAAGAGACAAAATATTCCATGCTTATGCTAAACTGTTTATGTAAATTGAATAAGTTGTCGCCTTAGCTCTTGATTACAAAGAGAACTTCAAGTTTTGTTTACGATTTAATCGCAGTTGTGCCCTGTTCGCGTTGAGTGTTTATTCACTACCTAGTCCCGCGCTGACTGTTGATATTTCTGACGAGTTGCAGGTATTTTAATGAAATGGAGTAAAGGAATAATTGGGTACAGAGTTGAGAAAGTAATTAAAATCTACATTAATATTCCTGTATGTGTAGTCATTGCAAAAGCTATAAAATTATTTTTAACAAAATATCATCTTATCTATCTTATATAATATTATAAGAATCAATTATAAGTATCACATCAGGAGAGATCAATTATAAGTTTCATCATCTTAACAACAATATAATCTACGCAGGTAAAATCCGTGTTTGCAATTTTTCTCTTTATTTAATCTGCAATAATTATGAAGCTATTATACAGCGCCATTCTAACTTTCATATCCTATTTTGTTTATGAAATTCTTAGTAACAATGCATATTAAATGACTTTACGATGACAATTAGGAAATAAGTATATAAATACTCGTAGAGTTTGCTTAGTAATAAAACCGATATTTTAAAAAATCATTCGACCTGTTTGAATATTGAATTCAACAATGGAATCTGTTCTCTGAAAAATAAAAACGGACTTCTCCATTAATTCAGAACAGGAATAGTTTTCGTAGTTTTATGTCATGACAAAGACGTTTATTTTAATCGAAATGAAGGGAGCATCGCCTAGGTACGGTAAATATGGTATAATAAGGAAACAGCACAGATAATAGAATCAGGCTTTACTTTGTGGAAAGTTTTGATTAAACTATTATTAATCTACTTTACTATAATCCGCGAATAAATTAAGTCACTTCATACTGTAGGTATCGACACGATTGATTTATGAGCAGTGTTCCATAATTAAATTGTGTTATAATTTAGCATGGTTACAGGTTAATCTATATTTAATTTTCTTTTCACCCAATTGTAAAGTTTAAAAAGGTGATAGAGCAATTAAGTCCTTAGACTATCTATATCATAGCATGACAGAGAGATTGTTTGTTTGAGAGATTGTTTTACATCTTTTTATCGGAGGGTAACTACGAAAAAAAAAAGGATTTAAAATACGAAATAGATATTAAATGAACACATATATATTTCTATCTATTCAAACATATATACAGATTTATCTACGTGATTCTATATATTTCAATCTACAACTTACCTATTTACTAAGATTACACAGAATATTAAACACCAAGTGGCAACCTATAATAAATGCAATTTTAATGTTTATTATGGAAACTCATATGAAAAGAATATGTTATTATGATAGAAGAAGTCGAAAATAATAATGACTTAGAATAAAGCTGAAATCTTTGTAGAATTCATCGTACGGCTACATTCGTAAGACGATTGTAACGACATTAAAACTATCTGTTATCAAATCGTTTAAGTGTTTCAATAAGAAATGCTGTTCACACTACAGATAATTCGATACTTTATTTATGGTAAAGTGACATCAAAAGCGAACTAAACATCAAATATACTGTGAGTCAAAATAACACAAAAGCACTTTAATAAGCGATCCAAGAGAGAACACCAAAAGGAAAGGGGTCTAGTTAACCAGCGGAAATTGCTTCATTAACCGTTTCTGGTGACGTAACGACCTAATAGGTTATTTACCTGGTTCCTATTTTCTGGTTCCGTTCCCAAATTATTTAATGTACTCAATTTCTTTAAATATCTTAAACTGTAACTATAAACATTAATGTAGTCTTAAGTAATATAAATTATCCAGGCTGACAGTATCCCGAGATTGGATGTAAGGAAGGATGTTGAGATAATAAAGTCCAATTCTAATAAGTTTCACGGAATAAAAAATATTTTCAGCAAGAGAAAAGAACAGGTTACAGCTGAAATAAGCATAGTGATAATCGATCCTAGAGAAACTGTACAAGCTCATAATACATATTTCCAATGCAATGATTAACGTGATTCTTATAATCTAAAATGGTGACCTATATAAATAAGATGCCATAGAGCTCTGTGCTACTGCTGAGCTAGGCTTTCCTCTCAGACTTGGATTATGGTCATAGTTTGACGACATTGACAAATCGCGGGTGAAAACATTATGCAGAACTCCCAGTGTAATAGAATTCAAACATGTGTGCATCACACATACATAATTACAAATAAATTGAGATGCGTACATGGATCAAATACTGGAGCAAGACATGAACTGTATTTACTAAAAAATGCGTCTTTCTATTACGGGTGTTAGTGATAAAAAATACAGCAACATATCTTTATAATATTTTCGTAGCTAGCATATTTTTTTTCAGCATAACCTTGCCACTTACACTAATCAGCTAAATAAACACCAGCTTTTTCTTTGCCAGAGATGACAAATTCCGATTTTACGACAGATCAATATGCTCGCTATATAAATATACTTTTACTGTTATTGGATTTATACAACACCGCGTCCACAATCAGCAGTTCGTACTTTTAAACGCTACAGTAGTCGTAGGTTTTTCACAGGTCCATATAAACTAAGTTACTATCGCCTATGTTATTCAGAAGACTAACTAATACATTTTAAGCATGCTTCCGTGATCATCTGCGCCAGTCAATTACAACCTGACCAGTACAAAACATCACAGGTTTCGTCCAATATAAAAAAACCATTACAAAAGCTATAACTCCTTGATTAATCGTATAAGCAATACCTAAGCAATCGAATTGCTGTTAATAGCAAACGCATTAGATCGTTAACCCCTTTGAATTATTATCTAAAGAATACACCAATAAATGAGCCACGATATGGCGTTTACGCCAAATGACGCTGGTTTTGAAGTTCTGAGCAATCATTGTCTTTAATCTTTCGCCACACACACATACGTTTGAGGAAAAAAGGCATTAGTGTTGACTGAAAGTGTCGATAGCTACATTTTTGTTTCGTCGGCTATCATGAAATATTTTTTGCATCCTAAACGATTGTAAGTATTCTTTATATGTAAAAGATATTCATGTACATTCTCAATAAACTAGGTCGAACTTTGATGTTACGACTGATTCTTCGACAGCAGTCATTCGAATTTATTTTTGTTTTTATTTTCCACCTTTACACTGAAGGGACAGGCTTCATTGTTCCTAGACCAAGATTATTTTCTGCTACCAATTTGTACCAATAATAGTAAGCCGATCAATAGTTTTAAATAATATTACAAAACATTTCTCTTAAAACTGATAATATCCCGTGATAATGATAACACAAATTTCACACCAACGTAGAGTTGATGCTGTGATAAGTGCCTATACTTTACGCTAGGCTCATAATTACCTAATCAGTAGATCCAGGCAAGCGTGTTCTATCATTAATCATGACAAGATTTTCTATCAGGCAAGATTACCTAGAACTTGTGGATGCAACTTTTCTTAAACTTTATTTTGAGTTGTACGTTAAAAACAATATTAATTTTACGCACCGATATCTGACTCCTTATTAGTCTACCCTAATTTTAAGAGACGCTTATACCACCACGCTGACATGCATCCTGGTCATCGGACTTCAAACGCTAATGTAATGAGACGCCACGTCACTCTCAAGTTGTAAGGGAGCGACGTCACAAGTTTCAGTTAAGTTTTCACTCGAAAATTGAATCGAAGCAACATAAATAATACAAGAAATCTCTTTCGACCCAAGAGTGTTTTAACAATATAAGATGTAAGTTATTTTATGGTAAATGTAGACTTGCTGTTTTAAAAATTCATCAACTTGATAGTGTGAAAAAGGCTGAGAGATAAGTAATTAATAATTCAAAAACAATTTACTTTTTAAACACTGAGTTTCTGTTAAAAGATGACTGGTTTCTTTTCAATTTTTTCTTAATAGGAATAAACTACGTTATAAGTTTTTGTTTTATAAGTGTAGATTAAAAATCCGTATTTGTAAAATTTTGTGACCCTATACGCTTTCGTCATCACACTTGACACACAGGGATACTTAAAAAATACTAGGAGTTATCATGATTATACTATGATCATGGTTTAACAAGCTAAAACCTTCATCATCACATATATCATGTTTATTACACGATTAAATTAGGAGTACCATATTAATAAACACCAGTATTTCATGGTGAATTGCGGATATTCTCACTTTCGATTAAATAGTAAAGTGTATAGAGTCCAAGAACTCATTAACCGAATTGTCTATGTAATAACCAAAATTAAATCGTCTTCTTGAATTTGATTACCGCCAAGAGTTTCATTTTCCGAGGAAAAGCTTTATAATTTTGACACACATTAATATATGTATAATGTAATATGTAGTTTTCCTGAACTTCTTTATTGGTATTATTCTGTTTAGATGAAATTAATTTCAAGAATGTATATCTGATACTCATTGAATTAATCTAAGTTTAAATTAAACAAAGTATGTCATCAACATCTACCTCTATATTTTTAATAAATTTCAACTTTTTTCACTGAATAGACACCCAGAAACTCGTGTGTGATAGACAGACAGACAGCCAGATAAACAATCTGAAAGATAAACTGACATAGATACGACAGTATGTATGTACATAACCCAAAAATTTTAACTAGTTCAAAATGAATAATGTAGTAAAACAATTTGTGACATTTTTTTAGATGCCAGCGTCCCCGCTATATAGACTTGTAGACTGTGTAAAATAACCGCTAAGCTAACTCTGCACGACACTTCAAAACACAAGTAGGTAAATTTACATGTAACTGAGTTTTTTTTTTTAATTAGAGGCAAACGGACATAGACAGGTCAGTGACCGAAATATCGTCTACAAAATTCATGACTAAAAAACATTTGCAAGCGAATCCACTTGTAGCCGCAAATCATGGTTGCCACTTAGTGTTCACACAGAGCGTACTGACCGCAAATCAAGAGACGCAGTGACAACACTTTAGACTATATACGAGTACAGAAGCGCACAAATTGCGTTCGAAACCTCAAACACCAAAACAGCCCAACTCACACACTCATGTATATACAAAAATATTTTAACTAATTGCCTTAAAAGCTTGACGTAGAGATTTCAGATTCTCATACAAGTTTAATATTTTAGATACTATACTTTTTAAGAATTTATTGCTCTTTCTAAATACCGTGTCAAATTCAAATTATAATCAAGTATGAGGATTTAAAGGTGTAAGATTAAATAAGCGATCCATTCCAAAATCTAATCGGATTTAAGAATTAATTATGTAACAATTTTCCCTTTTTGATAACAGAGATCACTTCTATGCAAAATATTAACATGAAACTGAAGGAATTTTATCTTGAAACAATAATAATATATTGCTTGTATAATCAATTTTAAGTCAAAGGTATTAAATTATAAATTTTACGAGTATACAATAAGTGAACATCAAATATTATCTACAGGATATATACGTTATTTTTTAATAAATATAGTATAGATATTTTATATGTATATCGAAAAGTATCTATAGCAACCGTGTGGTTACAGCAGACTAAAATTTACGTAAAATACCGAAAGAAACATCAACATAGGTTAATTTGATCATTAAATATTGTAGTTTTAAAGTAATATTTTTTTCCTTTTTTATAGAACACTAAAATAACCTAAAGTTTGCAACTTGAATGGTTAATCAATTATATTTAGTCGAAATGAAATTAGCAAGTACATTTAATCTAGACATGATTTTCTTCATATGTTAAATGAACACTGCAGATCAGAGACACTAAGTAAACATTGACCACGGTACCCCGGTCGTTATATGAGCGCCTAATTTACAGTACTGATAACTCTTTTGTACAAAGTTATTGACAGTACAAAACGAACGACAGCTGTATACCCTTTCAAAATTAACTGAAGTTCTAGTACCACCTGCCGAGTAATAAGCAACCGATAAATAAACAAGTACAAGACCGTAAGGTCTCGTGCAGATGTCAGATTTTGTGTAGGCCCAAATGTCGATCCGTTTTTATGAACTGAATTTCACTCACTCAACCTCACGTGAATATCAATGTTTCTGTAGCAGTAAAGGCATATGTATGCATATTAGAGATTTACAACGAAAAACAATCAGATCGTAGCAAGGTTCTAATAATGTCGAAAAACGTCGAACACCGATTGTCTATTGTCTACAAGGGGCCTAAGTTGTAATAGCATTTTCCTCTTATATAAGAAATCAGGCTAAGTGCCATCTTTCGTGACCGACACGAAACAAGAAATATATCATTCATGTGCCTCGGCGAGGTTCTGTCTCTTTATTTTGTTAATATAATCATGATGATACCAATACGAGTACGATGATAAGAACCTACTTATATTTTCAAAACACTTAAATCATTAAATGGACTGCGCCTATCTGTACATACATGGAATCGTATAAACGAAATTGAAATTCGTTTCTACAGTAAAATATCTGAAACTTTGTTCTTTGACACAATGTTACATCAAAATTATGATCATTTGCGAAAATACGATACAAAAAACTACGTAAAAACAAATTGTGTTCTCATAAATTTCGTTAGAATTCCAAGAAAACAAAGTAACTTCTTATTAACATATTTTCCAGTGAAATCTGTTATCTAAAAATGTCATGGAATTTAGGAATCCACATAAGTAAAATTCCCTTTCTTCTCTCCCTTTTCCAATTTAATGTTTGGATACATCTATTCTAATTCACTAGGAATCACAAGTCTATTTACATGTTATAATTTTTTTTTAATGTTCATACTACATCTACTTCTCCCATTGGATATTCGTCCCATAATATTGTTAATTTAATATCATAATCTTATATTTTAATTATCTCTCCTCTTTCAAGAAACACCGGTAATTAAAACATACTTTCAAATTTAAAATGTATAAATATTAAGCGATAAATTTCAACACTTAGCACAAAAGTGAAAGTCTCGCTCACTTTTATCTAATTCTATTTAATTTACCAAGTTAAAGTAATTAGCCTTGCCTCTAGTGACCGCGGCGGTAATAGGTGTAAAGTGAGATTATTTTTAATATCAGCGGAGCTTTTCTCTAATAAGCACTAGAAGAGAAACAATGACAATATGACCGCTCATTACACTTGTACGAAAATTTTAATCAGCATTTATCGCTACGTTCCAGCAGGTTACATTTTATGACACACTTTACAAGGATTTTACACGGTATTTTATTACTAGATTATTTTATTACTAATAATAAAGTCTTACTTGTACAAAACACAGATTGGGAATTGAACTAGAATGTTAGTCGTAATATTTTAAACTAAATCAAATAAATCAATCAATCAATCAAATAGAACATTACAATCGGACGTCGATATTAATACGCAGTTCTGAATATATAAATAGTCGATTGCGACCCTGCGTATTAACCAAACGATCCTGGCGATTCCCGGGTAGAACAAACATTTATGACAGAAAACGCTATTCGTCGTATATCGGTTATTGAAATTTTTAAACCTTGATTGAACGTGTTCATACCCCATGACTTCAAAATACGAGAGTAACGAATTTAGAATTGTCTATATGCTTAATTATAATTTCTTCGAAAATAAATCTAAAAATGTTAAAACGACTTGCAAATAAATCTAAAACGTTAAGAGAAAAGTTACACAAAAGTTCATTAACGCGTTCCTAATTACAGCGGTCGTATAGAACTAGTTTCTTCGGCTGTATTGGACAACCTTGCGACCGTTTCAACTACGCCCCCGAGTGATTGGGGAGGATCGCCAATTGGCAGCCAGCCGCCTGCGCCGGCCAACACGGCAGAGCGTGTTTCAATGAGCCGATGGTGCAATTAACTCCATTCATATTTGCACTTACTTTACTAGAATTATCATAATAATATGATACCATTACAATTTGAAATTTTGAAAATCATCTTCATGATATTATAAAAAAACATAACATGTTTAATCGTTAAAACACAACCTAAATTTATTTTATATTATATTTATATTCAATTTAGTCGGCCATTACAAAATAAAACCTAGTTTTTTACATCCTAAATTGTATAAATAGGGCATAAAATCAAATTTACATGACGCACATTGAGATAATTTGTGATTGTAAGTGATGAAAATTGTTACTATTTATCTACTTGCTGTATATAAACACTGAAGTTAAGCCGTTAAACTCTGTTATTAATGAAAATTCTTAACAATATTATTAATTCATGAATGAATGTCTCAATGAATTTACCCGAATTACAGTTACAAATTTAGTCATTTATTCGTATGCATACGCATTAGTATTCTTATGTACGTATATTTGCGTCTATTATTGTCGATTAAAGCTAATAAACTACTGTCTACAGAAATAAATTATGACCAAACTCAATCAAGTCGTCTACAAGTTCAACAACCACTAATAGAACCACATTATCACCATAATCAGAGGTTTTATCATTAAAGAAGTTAACCGAACTTTTACATTTTAGGTTCAAATGAGCACATGGTCCAATTAACTTCACTTACATGCTTTGGAGAAATTTTCGCAGGAAATCTTCTCAAGTCATTAAACTTTCCACTCGCTGTCGGCCTGAAAACGCCGGAATAAATCGATATTCGTTCATTCTCAGAAATGTCATAGGATGCGGCGCGATATTTCTAAGAAATGACCTATTGAAGAATTGCCCTATTTTCGTTAATTTTAAAGCGGTGGTAAATATTTTCTGCTTGCACTACAACTTCGAAAAGATCTTTGATCGTGAAGATTTGACCCTGTAGCTCGGGACCAGAATAGGGCTATGATATCTCCTGCCTGTCGTAACAGGCAGCTAAAAGGGGACTTCCGGTGGCATAACATCGGCTGCCGGCTTACTTATTTACTTACATCCATCAGATAAAGTCGTGCCGCCGAGCGATTCGTCGTGTTCAGCATGATGTCTGATGAAGCCGAATGGGGAATGGGACTAAACTGTTGCGTTGCGTTAGTGAGACCGGTTGTGACGGGCTTGTTTGTTTGTTAGGCCGAGAGCTTGGCTCTGGAGGGTAGCGAGATCCGAAGCACGGTTCACCGATGGCCGACTGTAGTCAGTAGGGGGTTCAAGTAGTGGGAAAGGTACTCATGAAAGGCTGCCTCGCCAACTGTGAAAAATCCCGGGGTGGACCCATCATGCCGGTTGGTGACCGCAAGATGAGACCTGATGACGATCTCATACGGTGTTCGGGCGTCCCCGCAGTATCCGAGCTAAGGCCGCAATGATGCGGCGACACTGACTATCGCGGGGTCAGCGACGCAACGCCTCGTTCAACTGCCTTTCCCTACCCTATTCACTCCGTCCAATTTAACAAATAAAGCATATCAAGAGGATTAATAATTATTTTCCACAGCGGCTGCACTTCCCCTCACTTAAAGTGCACTTCACAAATATAAGTGGTTTGCACTCTAACCTCTCTTCAGTCCACCACCATCTAGAGACAGCGCAGCCGCACTTGCTCAATAAAAAATCAATCAGTGCTCTCTAGTTACCTTGATACCCGTTAGGCTATTAAGAAGGAAGTCATATTAATAATAGTGACCCACCTCGACTTTGTTTGCGTTGAACAATTATAGATCTATCTTTGAAGATATTAAATTGCTATGATCTATATTAATCATAATAAATAAAACTATAAATCAAAGTATATTACTATTATTTTATTACCTAAGGTGATACATGAATTATATACCTAGCATTTATATATTCCTCCCGGGTTAATATACCTTTTATATGGTAATATATTTTTCCAATACCATAGCATCTATACTATGATTCCAAAGATTACCTTCCGCATACACATAGGAAATTCGCACCTTCTCTTTATAATATATAATTTGTAATAAATGTTTTGCTTATCAAATCAATAATATTTAGTAATTCAGAGTGCGTATAATTTCTGTAAGAATTTAAGAAGAAATGCCCCACGCATTTTCAGTTACATACTATCAAATAAATTATTGGTATGAACATAACTCACTCTAAGGAACTAAGGGGTAGACGTAAAAAAAAAGAGCTATTTTTTTTTTTATTTTTAACTTTTAGTGCAAATGTGTTTTAAATTTTTTAAACTATTATTTTATTTCGATTATTAGAATATGTAACTAATTGATAGTTTGATGATGAAAAAAGTACAAAGCTATTTTTAAGTGTTGTCTTTAAATCAGCATTTATTTGCAATATTGAGTTTAATTATATTTCTCTTCAATAGTAGGATAACAGTCAGTCAATC
>DWPT01000639.1:0-22509 GCA_018251895.1 Agathymus mariae mariae
AGGGTGGGAGGTATGTTCTATGCATGTATTTACCAACATACATCGTTCTTGCGGATTATTGCAAAGTAAATTAATACAAATTTAATAGCGCTATTTTAGATCTGACAAAGTTGTGTTGTTACTACCGAGATCTGCGCCTTATTTGCAAGTATAACAGGACCAAATACCCTTCGAACTGCAACAGGATGTTCAAGCGACTTGTTTCACGGCAAATTCAGTAGGTGTGATTGTCATTCGGTCCTAAGCAAAGAATGTGAAGGAGCGACTCTTTGAATTAATTTTTGGAAGTTTGTAACAGCCAGCAAACGACAAGACGGGCCCATGGATGATTTTTTCTGGAGTGTCATCGACAAGTTTCTGGAGAAAATGGTGAAAATACTCGTTAATTTTCTTTACGGTACTATGAACGACACAGGTAAAGATTGGAACCGAACCAAAGAAAATAGTAACTAGCTAGGACAATAAAAACCTTTCTACCATGCACGAGTACCGCGATACCGTTGGGTTTAAGCTTAGTGGTTCTAGTAAAAGTAACTTCCAAAAGAAGGTAACTGCTGCCATTGTATCGGCCATTGCTCCGCGGTAGCACTACCAACAGATGAAATTCCTTTGAAATCAAAGAGGAATGGACACACCACATTACACCACAATATTCTCTTCTCTCACTCGTACTTGTCCTTCACAGTATCAAAATAAATAAATGTGGAAGTAAGGATGAAGCGCCCTAGGGATACATACAGTAGGGCTTGACGTTATTACCAGAGAACGTTTATAGGTGATATGACTTTTAGGTCATGCGGAGGATCAAAGACTTTTTGATAAATAAGACAGATTTATGTTAAAACGTTAGAACCTTAAAATGGGTCTTCTATAATCTTATAGGTCTGCTAGACGCTCCTTAGATTTTTTGACAATTGAAAGTTAAAAAACTGTTTCATGCAGTTTACAAACAAAAGTCCAACTCATCGAATTTGGTGACACGGAAACCTCTAAAATTTCCTGAACTTAAGAATTTGCTGTTCTGCATATATATTACTATTATATAGTTGATATGACCAAAATACTTTATCTTTTTTCTGTGAAATCTAATTTCTCGGTCTCGGTCTAATTGTATCTTAGCCATGTACTCGAAGGACCTGCAGATTTAACATTAGTATTTTTGATTTCAAACTATTGTATTTTGATTGATGTATAGGGAACAAGGAATTTGAAAGGGACATTCTTAATGTACGCGAAGCTAGCATGCGTTGCTAGTATTCGATAAAAATAATTTGTGGCCTTATTTTAATAAATGCTACTTTCAACAAATGCTATTTAAATTGTTACCACAATAAGAATCTGTACAATTTTTCTGTGAATGTTCAAACGGAACAAGTGAATTTTAAAAATTCATTTTTCCGTAAAGCATTCCTAAGCTTCACCTTTCGCAGTGCAAACAAGCGGAAGAGAGATGAATGTTAACTTTGTAAAAGGGATGTTCCCCTGAGACACGTCAGTGTTGTACGTCGTTATTTCAAGAGACTGAACCAGGTGACTGGATCTCGTTTTATTTACCTATTTTTTTACAATGTAATGTTTTTCAGGGTTATCATCTGTAATTAACTCGTCATCTATAATTATATTAAAGTACTATGCTTTCATACGTCTTTTTATAATTTTATAACAACGAAAACTGCATCGTATATAGATTTTCTAATTTTGCTTGATACCCTGATAAACAGATATGCGTGTAGACGTATCTTGAATGTACGGGCAGAGCACAATTAATTTCAATAATAGTTACAAACTTACTTAAATCTTACTTACATTTAAATCAATCAGCCATAACAAGATCTGATATAAATCGTATTGAAAATAAATTTTAGTTTAAATAAAATCACTAGTCTGCTGTGTGAATGACCAAACCATTCTCCGGTGTTCTGATGGATATGTCACTTGTACTAAATAGTTCATGTCGTCTTTGCGAATGTTTCCTTTGTTTATAGAGAGGCAATTCAGCTAAATAAAAGCGGTAACTCGAAGAACAAGTGAATTTCCTTAACGTTACTTTTCCTTGCCTTCCCTATTGTTTACTTGCCGTGGTTTACTTCATAAGTTATTTTGGTATATTCTGTATATTTGTGTCGTAACGTTAGCGTGGCTTTTATTTGATTTTGTTTTGTTTAACGATAAAACCGCAACAGTTTTGTTTACGAAATAGAAGAATATAAAATATTTTCTTTCTACGTGTATAAGTGTAGATAACAATAGCGCCATCTAGTGGCGAGTTACTAAAGTTATTAAGTATTAAGATATTCATCAAGCTAAATATCTACAAGTACCAACTTTTATTCTTGATGATCGGCCGAATGGTATAGATTATAGTATACTACAGTGCAATCTAGTTACTGCAAAATGGCTTATTAAATCTACATATTCCATGGCTAGAATCACATAAAACTAATCCATATTACTGGAAATGTTTAACAAGACGCATCTGATATTTTGTGACAAAATATGACAAGACTTGAAATGTTGCCATGGCAAGCATGCTTAGGCCTGCTGGTATATAACAGCGTTATTATACTGAACTGTATAAATAAAACTCACAAACAACCATCATTATTCTTTCCGTTAGGATGAATAAACACAAGTATTCTGTTCTTATTAAATGCTAGTGGAAATAAAAGTAATACTATGCGGTGGACCTTCTTACTTATTCCGTTTGGACGATTTCTCCTTCGCATTATTTTAGAGATCCGCGTGGTATCGAATGGCTTACATCGACCCATTAGCGATTCACTGCAGCATATAATTGTAATGGCTCAAAGCGTACTCCATCCAGCTGCTCCAGTAACAAATGGTCAATGGTTTAATGGATAAATCCGAGTTAAGGTTGTTACGTCGCCTGAAGACTTCCCATGTGACTTTACAAAACCATCAAAATCACAATTTACAAAATCTAATGCTAAAACCGGGACCGCCGCGCAACAGTTAAACTACCCTCCGAAGCACGAAAGCGGTCAAGAAACTTCGGCACTAGTGATCATCCATCCTACTTCCTACCGCGTCCGAAAGTGTTTCGTATTTCGTTTTTACGAATTATCATTGACAGATGCCGTCGAGTTATGGGTCTTCGAGAGCAATCCAATATTTTATGCAAAGTCATTTGTAGGGAATAATTCACGCTGAATTGAATTTAATATCGGAAAGCAGATCTGATTACCGGCGAGCCGTGGAATTTTATAGGACAATAAATTAAAGTAAAATGTAATTTCTTACGATCACATAAATTTTAATGAAATGATTTAGATTGTGCACTTAATTTGAAACGTTAATATCTATTAACGTACACTTAACAGTTTTGACTCCATATTTTGTTCTAAGACGGCATCGGTGTTCGTATTCTGATGTAGGTACAAGAACATTCGGCTGGACTTTGGTACATTTCGATTTGGACATTACTAATCTCATTTGGTCAGGTGACTTGATGGAAATGAATCCAATTGAATTAATTTACTCAACTATAATTTTATCGTGAATAAATTTGCTTTTAACTATCACTTATTTCGCTTATTTGGATATTGTGCTCGCATATATTTATACCTACTAATATCTTCGTGGTTGACTTGATGGAACTGACTCTTGGAATGCTTAAAATTTGTTACATATACATGTCATTAGCTTCAGTGAGTACCCAACTCATTATAAGACAGATTGCATGATCAGACGCTACATTCATACAAAAATTAAATTATTCTCTTCCAATATTTTCTTCAAAGTTCCGAAAAAAAAAACCTCTCTAAGCTCGATAAAGGGTGCTCGATCATGTTCACTGAACATTTACCCCCACTAAATCTAAACTTCGCGGCGTATTCAAAAACCCCTTTATCTAAAAGGCCCACTTGACAATATTTCATATGTAGGCAGTCGACTCCGTAGATATTTATAACATGAAAAGTTTTGCTCAACTATTCAACTAATAATGAATAAGTGGTATGAACCCGTTAGTTCAATATTGGCTTTCGACCGTGATAGTTCAAAGGCTTTAACTCGAATCATCGTGACTATGAATATTTTTTAATACTATTACTCATTATAACTGGACTTAAGACATCAACAACGTAGACGCAGCTAGTCCAACGCTGGCCAAATGCGGGTGGGTACATTTAATTATTATATAAAAAAACTTATACACATGCTGGTTTTCCCACGGGTTCCTTAATGACTATCGAATACGAACATAACATATTCAACGCGTATGTGAATTCGTGTCAAGACGAACCAGATGTACATAAAGTTATTTACTTTGTACTTTGACACTATTCGATTTGTTTAGAAGTATTTAGTAAGAGAGAAGTAAACTATATTTTCTATTGACCATTACCTGTATTAACCATGTAGATGTTATCAATAACAGGTGAATCGTTCTTACACTGCAACACTTATACGTCTATGAAACATTTCAATATTATCCCGAAAACGATAAAAGATAGAAACAGAAAATTGTAAAACAAAATATATTACTTAGATCGATAAATACATTTATGAGTAGATAACTTGACTGAACGCCCAACAGCCCCGGTGTGCCAATGGAGAAACTCGACGCGGTAACATATTCTAGCGCCCTTCAGCTATCTGCGAGCCCGCATGACAATATTTCACATTTCGCTCCGCCGACTCCATAAATATGGAATCGATGCGGAACCCTTTCGTATTATATTTATTTACGTACCGCTTCGTCCCGGCGCGCGGCCTCTTTGTTTGCTATTTTTCATCTTATTATAATTTAATGGATTCCCTTTGCATAACATCCAAAGGTAGCAGTCAGTATTTTTTATTATTGGATATTATGAGAGCGTTGTTGGTATTGTTCGAAGGATCGATATTCGATGTGGTTGAAAAGTTTGGATAACATTCACGCTTCTGTCCATGACGTTATATTACACGTCCTTCACTGGCCTGGTAGAGTGGCGGACATACACGACGCCTCCGTTTCAGTCTGTGGTGTATACGTGGTGTCGCCCATGTAGTTGACGTACATAAATGTTCATACTATCGTACCCATACACTAAGATTCTGTAGGATTCTATGCTGTACACGGGGTGGAAACACAAATGGACTCATAAAAAAACAAAACTTGGTTGGATCCGATATTATCCGATATTGGGCGAATCCAACTACACGACTTCTTAGAAAGTCGTTATATATGAATACTTACGTACTTGTTCATTTAACAGCCAGACATTCGGATGACGAAGCGAAATATATAGCTGTGATCAACGAGAGTGACTGCGAATACTACGAGCTGAGGTGCAATAAAGTCTCAACAACACAACACTCTAGTAACATTATTTATAAATGTAACGATATGATAAGACTACAGATTAAATAATAAAAGTAATTTGAACTGTTGGTTAGCTGGTCTTTCAAATAAGAACTCGAACAAAATTCAACAGTTAATTTTGCATACGAATGGCATTTAAATTATATTTGTGCAGGAAGTATTGCAAATTACATTCACTTCCCCTGCTAAAGAGGGATAAAGTTTTCTTAAATAAATTAGGGTGTGGATGAATTCTGTAAGACCACTTTGTAAACCACTGCCTTGTCATCCCTCGTGATAATACTTACTCGTATAGAATACTGAAGATGCAATAAGATTGTTTGTCTAATAATTCATGTTGGGTTTGGTGTATTACTTGAAAGGTATTTGTCCACAGTGGTATGGTCCCATATCTACCTGACTAACTAAGTACCTTTCCGGAATTCACCGGGAAATTATTCTTAATGATTTTGGCCGCAGTGTTAGGAAACCAGTGACTCCACGCTTCCTTCTTGTGCGGCAACGCATCAGTGATGGTAAGTGATGTCCTTACCATCAGGTGGCAGGAATGTTATGCATCTCCGAAACTGTAACTGGATCCGATAAAAAGTTTCTATTAATATCGGATAGGCACACAATGACATGTGCTATGACAGGTTTTCTACAGCATAGCCGACACGCTGGCCGCGTCGCTCTCACTTAAAGACAGTTTTTACTATTAAATTTTTAAAGTTATTGTTTTTTTCTGCGATTGTAATGCCAAAAAATACTTGGAAATTAAGTCAAACAATTATGTTTTAAACATATTATATTTCTTATCCCAGTCCTATATCATCTAATATCCTTAACTGAAATTATCCGAAACAATCGATTAATCCGAAATGATATAAATAATATTCGTAAACGTAACTAAAATCGGTAAAAAATTATTTATATATCCGTATCCATCCGTATATATCCGTATCCGTACTTGAAACTGTATATCACGCCCGTTCGTTTGTCGGTAACTGATATAAAAATGCAGAGAATTACAAATGAAGAAAAAAATTCACATATTTCATCATGCCTTGCACGACGGAATTTGAAAATATTTTGTCGCTGAGCGACGAGATTTTTTTTTTCCATTTTTCAAAAAGGCTAGGCTACAGTGCAAACCCTTAACCCATTCGCCTTTGTTTTAGACTCAAATTGTAGCTGACTAAATTGTCCAGAGGGGTTTTTCTCAAATTTTTGATATCATAAATCGTTTCCAAAATATCGAGAGCCAAAATCAAAAATTCGGTTTTTTTTTAATTGAATTTTTTTTCACTATTTCGGCTATACGTTTTTGTCGTTTTCGACTTGCTCGAATAATTGTTTTAGCACCTTACTACTATCGTCGATGCGCGTCTTTTGAGTCTTTTGAATGTCATATCTACACAACTCTCCGAGATAAAAGGGGATCGCACTTTTTCGTGAAATCGGAGCCTACACTGGAGCTTAACGAAAAGATATTTCCAATGTCAAAAATATTACTACAAAATTAGATTTGGGCAAAGGAAGATGCCTTCACGAGAAATTCATGAAATTCCTTTCAATATGCTATTTCTTAAAATGTGACGGATTCATTCTGATATCTGGAATTTAGGTTGAGAAACGAAGTTATTATAAATTAAGCTTTTAACTCTTACTAAACATACTATCCTCGTATCTTCACATACAAAGACAAAAATCAATTAAAAAAAAAAGAACGTGAAACGAGAGTACGACACGTGTAGAATTTAGATTTTCTTGGAACTTACAATATTTATTTCCTGAATCTTGGTTCAGTAAAACTGCAGATAATTAGTTACGAAAAGAAAACTAATAGGTGTATTACAATCAACGCAAACTACATATGCGTAACGAGAGGGAAGACATGGTTGTGACGTGGCGCCAGTAAATCAAGGCACTATTAGACTTAGTTATGAGAAGGATCTGAGATTAACAAGATCCACGTATTAGATTTTCAAACTCACTTATATATGTCACTGAAACGCTCCCAAATATAGTTGTATCCATTTTTGTAGTAAAGAGGGTTATGTTATGTATGAATATGTTCGAAAATGTTCTAATGTTCTTAACATATCCGCTGGACAATGGGTTTTTAATGAACCCGGAATTAGCAGCATTTATTTACATGGTAACATTTAACTGAGTGTTAGTGCGTATACAAACAATAGCTTTTGGAGCTAAACGTTTTACATAATTACGAGTTTACGATATATCTGAGAACACAAGAGTGTCCCCGCTGAGTCGAGTACGCAGCAAATATTGCAGTATCACCCAGTTCTAGAAGCATTTCGGCGAATATTTATTGAGTTAACTAAATGCCCTGAATATATTTAATACTGTACTATTAAATAATCTTATATTATTTAATATTATGTTTTATGATAATATTTATTACGCTAAATTTATGACTAATAATTTAATTATAAAGGGCTTAACTTCAAAGTTGTAGCTAAATTATTTCTAAAGTAATTTGATAAAAAACTTTACGCTCAATCGATAAAAAATTATGTAGTACTTCGTTTAAATCTTCAGACTTTTTTTTTTAGAGTTTAATGCTGGCATTCAGAAAATATTTCAAAATTGTGATTATTAAAGATGTCTAGTATTAATGAAACCTTCTAAGAGACTGATCTATCTGCTCTAGATAACTAAATGCCGACATAGTGAAACTGATATATTATATTTTATAATAATGGGTATTTTCTATGTAGGTATTAAAAATTAAAGATCTTAGGTAGGTGCCTAATTCAACTGCTTTAAATCTCTTTATTTTAAGTAAATATATTTAAACCGATAGGTCTCCTATTTTACCATGTACCATTTACCAGAAAAGTAGTAAATTTACTGTTACAAAAATCAAAGAAGCTCTTGCTGAACATTGCGGACCAAACATATTATGATATTCAGGAATATTTTAGAACTGAGTTTTTATAAAACATGTGTCTGTTCGTCTATATACGTGAATTCAGTTTTATTGTAATATATTTTTTATAAATTGAAATGGTTTTATAATTTATTATTATATCATGTATAATACCAAAATATAATTTATTGCCTATTCTTATTATATTATTATAAAATGTAGGGTTCAAACATAATATTGACATTACGTATTTGAAGGAAATAAAAAGTTTCGTTTCGACATCGTTTTACTAACGATTGAGAGAAAGTTGAAATAGGGCGTTATGTTTGAATACGAGCTTCGCTGCGATAGATAGATAGATGCTATAATGTGCTTGCGACAAATATGACACAGTCATACCATTATAAATCACGCCAGAGTCGAGAGCAGCCTTCAATATGAGCGTTCATTCAATCATAATATATTTGCGTCAAATTGGAAAAGTGTAACAACTCGGAAAGTAGATATCGCATGAATTGAGTGACATCCATCTACAAACATACGTTTATACTAAGGTGTGCCACAGAACAACGTCTGCCAGTACAGATGGTGTATACATTTATGTATTGAATTCTATTTTATTTCGGTTAGTTTTATGATTAATCAAATCTATTACGTGGTTTAAGAGAATTAAACGCAGTAACAGTTAATTTATTTTGAACCTTATAATTATTGGACATAGATAGTATGTATTGTGTATTTGCATTTCCGTTAAGTAATTGTCACGCGTTCGGCGACCCCACGCCACGAGTGCCTCGATAAAAATTCTTGTCGCGTGCGTGACCCGAAAAAACTACCATTAACCCTCTGTGGAGTGTAGACTGCATGCCGACTGCATAGCGCGTTTCCATTATTTAGTTATGTTAATCTGTAGTTGATAAAAAACTGTTAACGTGATAGGCAGGAGGGTTGTCGTGAAAATTCTGTGTATGTATTTACTGATAATACAGAATCAATTGACGCCTGGAATATCAGTGCCGTAACCAATTCAGCACCGATGCAAACATTTAACTGTCACAGGTTGATTTAAAGACGTGCTTCGAAGTTTCTTTCATCTTTTCTTCTCGTCATTGTTTAAGTGCCATTTCAAAATCTATAGGAAGAGCAATAAGTGACACGCGTAAGTGTTATAACAAAAAACCTAAACAAATAGTTTTCTTTTTCAATCCCATTTTCATTTTAGTTTGAACTTGAGGTTGATCTTCAGCTCGGGCTTGAAGAGCGTGGTGAAGATTGGAATTTCAGGGATTTTAATTAAGGACGTTTGAGATTCCAATCATCACCAAACTTCGCTAGTAAATAATATTTGAATTGTGTACTAGTCATCTCTGTTACTATATTTCGGTTCACTCACTCGAGTGTTTGTGCCTTCCCGTTAGCATAGAACGGCAGTTTTCTGAAAATATTGTCACGCAACACGTGGTTTAGCGATAATCGTCGATTTGAACGGAGTTAAATGATTTGTTTGTTACAACGGATTAAAACTGTTTGTGTTGCTTTAATAGCATGTGATTTATTAGCTTTAATAAACGTGAATGTTGAATGTTGAGATCAGTTGTATGTCCATGCATCGTTTAAATATGGACGTAGTAACGTCTTCGCATGTTCCCATGTCTCCGAAACTACTGAGCCTGAAAATTTTACGTACTACGATTTATGAGGTCGTTCGTCATGTTTTCTTTGTTTATAGGAAAAACTATTCGATAATTCTTTATAACTGTACAGGAACTGTAAATATTCTTAAACCTGAACCTGACCTTATTAATCTGTAGTAATTCAATCACTTGCATAAGGTAGATTATCTCAGGCGTCATTTATGTAATATCTGTTAATATGCATTAATGCGTGTGTGTATTCGTATGTGTGTATGTCTTCATACACAAACTTTATTTACCCCTCATCATGCTTGTCTGCTTTTTTAGAACATAAACACAGCCACATTCACCTAAGTATTGTTGTAAGAGACCTTTTTAACTAACACTAAACACGTGTAGCGTTTTGACCTGTATCCACCAAAACTATGTCATCTCTTTTGTCGATATTGAGTTATATTTGGCAAGCAGCCGGTCGCAAAATGTTCGCCGTACATAAAAACCTTCCTCGGACGCTATCGCCGTAAACGTCCTCCGTAATTAATATATCGCTGCGGTAAGCCGTTGTTGGTAAACTGTATTTTAGTGTTAACCGGAATTATGTTTTATGCGAGTACTGAATACAGTAGAAGTCTTTTACATCGTGTAATATTGGTTTCAGTGTGAAGTGCAATCGTTCAGATAACTTTTCATCCACTTAATAGGTAGGTATAATTTTATGTATTACATATATTTGTGTATTACATATATTTATATATTACTTGTGTAACGTGGTTCAAAAATAATTGAAAGCAAATTAAAAACAAGCTTGCTTGGGTTTTTGTTTTTTTTTTTTTTAGTCTGTATTTAACGAAATTTTTTTTTTAACATTGTTAGATGCTTTATAGTTTTATTGTGATCAACAAAATATTATTACAATCACAGAGATGTGATTGTATTTCGTGTCAGATACTGATATCTGTCCCTCTGCTATACTTATATCTTCACTCAATTTTGTACGAGTTGAGACCACGCTGGCGAATGCCAGTTTGTTTAATTACAGACCCTGACATTATAGAAATGTCGTAAGTATGGCGGTTTCCACGCGAGGTTTTCTTAGTTCAATAAAACATAGCTACGACATAATATCGCTAACTATACTATAAGTACAGCTTTATTAGTGTACAGTTCGTCGGAAATAAATCCTGTAATTGCCTTCAAAGTCCGGTCGTACTACAAGCTGCTCCTATTACGTGGAATTCTCTTGCTATCCATTAGAACCAAGCGCTAAGAAGAACGTTAGTGGAAATTCGCTTTGAAATCCAACAAAAGCTTATAGGTACTTTAGTTTAAATATTTTGAAATTCTTTATTTTCTGACAAAATGTGAATACAGTTTAAATATTATTATAAATTCATAGAAAATGTTATAAGAAAAGCTTGTACAAAATTGTTATTATTTTTGGTTATCTTTTATAGTTATTTCTGTTTACAACATATTAAAGCAAATAATTTGTTATCATTATAGATTACCATTTAAATTGTAATCCGAATTCAGCATTCAGAAAATCATAAATATTTTGCCAACGTAAGATGAATAATCGATTCAAACTTTGCTAGGTAATTTCTAACCATATCACCAAAAGTTGGGATGAATGTGTCGATGGGATTATGAATACCTCAGAGGAAAAGTCAGTTACTGCATTATTTTATTAAATTATGTAACTTTGTTAATTTAGTATGTATTTATATGATTAATATGCCATCAAAGTTGTAACACGGCTACTAAGCATAATGGCTTTGATTTATGTCCATCAAAATAGTACTAGTACAAACCCTCCATTGGCACTTCCAAACATGAAAGAAAAACAATGTAAAAATACAGTGAGTTAAAACCATAGTAATTCTTAAATAACAATTAATTATAAACGTTGTACAGTATTAAAAATCTTCAGAAAGAGATATTGGTTTTTTTTTATCTTTTAAACGTTTTCAAGGCATATTGTAAGTTGACGAGCTATTCATAATGGATCCCAAGAATATAATTTCAAGGGAATTATATCCCGATATGATCAC
This sequence comes from Agathymus mariae mariae, assembly GCA_018251895.1. Taxonomy (NCBI): domain Eukaryota; kingdom Metazoa; phylum Arthropoda; class Insecta; order Lepidoptera; family Hesperiidae; genus Agathymus; species Agathymus mariae. The sequence continues at coordinate 11,887 of DWPT01000639.1, forward strand.
TTTCAGTGACCCGTTTAGCTTTGAGTACTAGGGTTGAGTGTGTGTTTCTGGACAAAAATATAACATTTATATAATATTAAAAGGTATAACTTCAATGAGCATTACATAAAGTAATGCTTATCTAAATACGCGTTGATGTATAACGATTGAGATTTAACATATATTTATTTATGAAAAATAGAAAAACCTAAGTTGGAATATATCACCTGTTGAAATGTAAACCCATTCAAAGCAATTTATGTTCTCGTCAATATTTAACAAGGTTAAGCTGGCACAGCAATTTACAACAAAGACAAACTGATTGAATAATAAAATAACGCTTACACATTTTAAGATGTCGTGGTGATTTCTTTGGTATATCACTATACATATAGGTATAAATTAGTGATGCAACAGACAATCGAAAGACAACGATCTAATAAGGTTTGAACAGAGTCCGTGGCCGTAGGTAGAATCAGTTGTGAGTGCCAACCCTAGCGTGTAGTAGCAGGTGCAATCTGAGAATAGAATCCATAAATTCTGAACCTCATAATACAGCCCTCGTTTTCCAATTTATTCAGCATACATTTTTTGCTGAACCTCTCCGCCAAATAGCCATTTCACATTGTATATTTTCGTTAAATTAAGGTAATTTCCCGCTTAATGATCCCATTTGAGTTACGAAACGAGTAAGTGAAATAAAATACATATTTCAAAGACAAATTTATATGGCTTATACTTAAATGAGTTTTTAGTAATGAATAGGGTTTATTTTTTACATTGATCCATATTGTGTAACGTTGCCGGTAAAATGTGAGTTATATCATCATGTTGGATACCACTCTGTCATCAACTGCATGACCATTGTTGCAAGTATATTGTTATTCAAAATTAATATTGTTATTCAACGCGCTATCCGTTTGAGACGGCGCTTGCCGTCTCCCTCGATGTTTCGCAGGCTTACCTCAGGATCTGACACGCCACCCTGTTAATAAGCTTCCGGCGTATGTTATTTATCTTGGCTTATCGACTGAGTGAAGGACTTTCTGAGCGGGTTATAGTTAGTTCTATAAGTGGACTTTTTTATAAAAAAACATAAGATAGATGCCTAGTAACGAGCATCACCAGTAACAGACTTATATTCACCACTCCCAACATCGTTGAGGTCGTTTATGACATCGCTTTAGTATCCATTTTGTCTTGGGAGAACAGCTAGAAGCTTGAAACTGAAAATATTTCAATGTTCAATCATTTTACTCGTCTACAGGACTTCGCGCGGAACTTTCAAATAGAATTTGAGATCGTCTCGACGTTACCGCGGTGAAAAATGTAATAACGACCGGCTTGATGTATTGACGTTGACAGAGCAATTGGCCGAGGGAATTGAAGAGTGGAATTCGAATTAAGTTTCACTGGTGCAACAATTTTTAGCCTTTTTTGGGAATAAGGTAAGATCTTATATTACGAGTGTTATTGCCTATTACCATCCTACTCCTGGCGGAGCTTGAAGCTTATCTTATAATGCGGCTCCAGTGTGGATTAGTAGATTAGCGATAAGTGGGCAACTCAAATGTCGGGAACTTTTCGTCTGACCAATATTACCGTACGGCAACAAGCGTGAATAATTACTTAAAACATGTCTTGATTGTGTTCTTGAAATCGCACGTATTCGATTTCTAACTTCACTATCAGTCACAATACTATCATTAACAACATTTGTTCTTACTCCTACTAATCGGCATGCCAATAATATGTATTTTTCTCCCCTATCATCAAAATGAACGGTTTGTTTTTGAAAGTGTGGTAACTTTTTTATCTACTAAATCTTTTTTGGTAGCCATCTGATATATGGCAAGGTTTTTGCGAATAAAGTTGTGTTTCTGCAATGCAGTACTTCTAAAGCACTTACCAGGAAACTTCCATGTCACCATGTAAGTCCCATTGATTTTAAATCTGTAACTGCTTGCGCATTTATCTATCAAAATCTGATAGTAGCTTCGTGAGACCCCCTGTTTGCAGTTTGCCAGTCAAAAAACTTATTATGGTAATGTTAGTTTTATTCCAAATTTTTACAAAAACTTCAAATGTGAAACTATTCCATCACTTCAGTGAATAAAGACGTAAAATTAACTCCATCTTAATTCGTACTGATACTTCCTTATAATTTTTTTAAACAACTACCCATCAACGAGCCCTCTGCTAGTCAAGGGTACAACTTGGTAAGGTCAGTTTGACCTTACTCGTAGTAATGACGTTAATATAGTTATTAACTACTTAACAGAAACTGGTCTCCTACCAAAACCGGCAACGCATCGCTGATGAATTTGGCGCTCATGGTGATAAGACGGCAATACCCATTTACCAACAGACGGCCAACAACCAACTCACCAACAGATGTTTGCTCGTCTACCGTCAATTTACATAAAAAAATATAAAAATCGAATGTCGTTTAGTATACGTTTATTCGCCGAGTTTTAAAATTTCGATTCAGTAATTCTACGTCAGCTATTGAAGCTTACTTCGAACACGGTGTGCAACGGACAGGTGAGTTTGGTGTCATAATTGAATTCAACCCCTGTAGTGCCTGCGAACTCCGGTAATTGGAAAATTGCTCCCTTCATTTATTACAGTTCTCAATAAATCATTCTTTTTCGTATTGCAATATTGGAGACGTTTTTAATAGATCTACAGGTACTACAATTAGACTCCTCAATTAATTGGTGCTTACCAAAGACGTAAAACTGTTTTAATTTTGTCTGATTGGTTAACGGGAGCTTCTATCTTGAATATATGAATTGTTATTTCTGCCCCGCTACTTAATTTTAAGAAAACCTTACACAAAATAAATATCGATGATAAGAGAGATACGATTTCCTTTGTTGAGAATTTCGAGTACTCATTATTTACAATAAGCATTATGAGTATGCTTATACATATTGAGGTATGTACTTATATTCATACAATACGGCTAACGTCCCCTCTATTTAGGTTTACAGTACTCTATGTAATAATCGGTCATATATTTGTTTCTCTCTTTTAAGATTATGACAATATTTTGATTGTAGTTGCATACTTAAGACTTAAACTTAGAAAGACCCATAATTAGGTTCACCGGAGTTATTGATTTTTAGATTTCTCGAAATTGATTATTTTTCCTTGAGTCTAAAATTTAGAGAAGAGCATATAAGTAATATTTTAATAACCATTTTTATAAGCTCAAGTTTACATTTTAAACGAATCTTTTTTACAAAATCACATAAAAGTCGCGATTTTGATGCAAACTTTTATAGATTTAATAAAATCTTATCATTTCGTTAACCATTGCTCTCCTGGATGGCCTCGATGTCTTCTGATTTTCCCCGGGTATACTCGCTGATATCCTTATTTTAGCATGTCGAAAAGTACAGTCTAAATTCAACTGAGTAAAATTTTCCGTGAATATGCATATTTCATTAACTAGTGAGTTATTTATTATAACATGATAAGAGTGCTTATAACATAAAGTCTGGGCTGCGCATGCAGTTATGAAATTGATCGTTAAAAGTTGTTACCACACCAGCTGGGCCATGCCATGAGGCCTCGTTACCTGCTTCCCGATTCCGTTAAGTGCTCTTATAGTTGAAATTGTGGTTTCATTTGGACTCTTAAGGTAACTGAATGAATAGTCATATGTTATGCGAAACATTATTTATGATTATCAAATAGCATTTCTTCTTAAATAACTTGTTTTTATCTATTTGCAATGCAATGGTTGGTCAGAATACAATTTTTATTTTTATTTGGATACAAGTTGGATGCGAGCAAAATTTGAAATTGTAGCATAATATTCAACATCGCTCCTCCGGTACAGCAGCCAGTGCAGTTCAAATAAGTCTAAGATCCTGATCAAGGTCGGCATAAGTGTTTATTGTTGTTATCGCTCACGGTTAGATTTTCCGAAATCGATATTTGAAAGATGTCAAAGTATCTAATAATAACAGTTTACAGTAGTGACAGTGTGCAACTTTGTGAAAATATAAATAACGTGAGTATACGTATAACGTACCTTAGTAAAAATGAAGTAAGTTCAACTTCAAGTCTACGGAGCAGGACTGTGTCAAACTATCAATTTACCATCATCGTTATCACCATTTGTAACTGTCAAACCTACTGGGTTTGTGTCTTCTCTTATGATAAACATTTAGAGAGATGGCAGAATAGATAGATAGATAGATACTCTTTATTGTTAGAGCACCACAGCACACGACACGAAAGATGAGACATAAGAAAGGTTAAAATCTTGGAAATCACGAGATCTTAGAATTTATGTCAATAAAAACAAGAAAATATCTCAGGTGTTGACAATATCGTGGCGCCCTCTAATAGCTTGACTAAAATCAGAACCAATAGGCGTCGAGTGTCCAACCTCCCAAAAGAAAGTGAAGTGTGTAACTGCCTGACAAAGCAATTCATTTAATTTAGTTGTTCTACTTTTCAGGGGTGAGTTGACACAATGCACCTCACCGTGTCATGACAGTTTACATCGCCAAAACAAGTTCACATAATTTGCAATTTCATAGTTTTTTTTCTTCTATATTAAATTTGAGTTTAGACTACCCAAGGGCTGATTTTCATACTATAAGTACATCAATGTATAGCTTTAGTTCGCTAGCATATCCGTCTTCCTTTCATTAAAAAATATTATTGTTTATTCCTTCGGAGAAAGTATTTATTCATAGTTTTCAAACTATTACTGTACAGTTATTCGTTAACCTGGTTTTTATAAAAAAATTATACCTCGTTCGAAAGGTCAGCTCCTCATATTTTAGCTTAAAGCTTGTAATATTCAAGCGCAAATAGCGCCAACAGTGCCGGCATAGACAAAACGCTGTGGCTAACCGAGATTTAGATGAATATCTTGACCCCTTTACTCTCTGGCGAAAACTGTCTGTGAAATATTATACAGGACTAGGATTTTGGAGTTTCACATAAGCCGTTTGGATTTGTCGTCACAATATGTAGTCGACAATCCTTCAGATAACGAGGATACAATGTACCAAATAGTCTGTCTCCAATCCCAAGCAGGTGTAGTCCGTTGTACACTTTATGCACTTTTGTATTGTGTATTATTTTCTGAGTTGTTGATGCGTAAAAGTAACTATTGCATTTTATTTTAACCTTATGTTCGTTTTACCTAAATGTTTATTAGACGTAATGATTGCGTCTTAAGTAATTTATTGATGTCTTGATCGATGTTTTAAATGTTCAGTGGATGTACATTAATTTGCAGTTGATGAAAAGTATCATGTTTTCAAGAATAGTCTTAAGAATATTTTTGATAAGTCTTTCTCCTACTAAGGCATCCAGAACTTTGGGCACCGACCACAAAATATCCTATTTGTCAATTATTTTAATCGTCAATTTATTATTTATTATTTTAATAACTTTGATTCAACTTACCAACAAAAAATCTTAAACTGTTTTATAGAAAATATTTGTGTTACCTGCTTTTGTTATCTGAAGTTGGTATTTTTTAAATATATATTTACAATTTTAGGTCGAGTAAAGGTGTTCCTCGATTGAGAAATGACGGCTTGTTAAAAAAGAAGATGAAAGACGTCGACGTATAAATAATATAATTTTCTTTTATAGCTGAAAAATTTAACGAATTTTCCAGCAGTCCTTGTTTCGCCTTGATCATGTTCCATGTAACTAAAAATGAATGTCACAAAAACTTGTTAGTGCCAGTTATATTTACAATATATAATATCATTAATGACGTAAGTCGAAAATCAAAAATCATTGTAAAAAATTCTGAAGTTCCATCTGATAATAATTGGTCACTAAAATAATCTGTCTCTAATAGAGCCACATTTGAAGAATGTTATTTAAAGTAATTCAGTGAAATATTGTTAGTGCCGAGGAATGAAATATCTGTACCCTGTAAAGGTAACGACAATATTACTTGATAATAAGTGAGTGTGATCATGACCAGATGCACAACGCACGGCTTAAGATTTCTACTAAGTATTAAACGTAGGTAATCTATTATTTCTTTTATAACTTAGAATGTGTCTAAAATCTAATACATCATGAAAACCTTTGAAAGCTGCAACGGATTTAGAAGATAATTATATGCGTACTTGTTATTGCGTATGTCGCCTAAAAGGAAATCCACGGACTCGTGAATGGATCTACGACTGGGGGTTGTGGTTTAAGTAAGAGGAGCAGGGAGTATTATGTGTAAAATGTAATAGTCTGTCAGAACATGCTTTATGTTCCTTTTTATACCAGGAGAGAGACTTGTGATCGCAAATGGGCTGCTAAGAAATTGAGGCCAATGAGAAATGGTGGGAGGCTTTCTACGAAATATTAATATTTAAATTTTCTGTCGAACTCGTTACAAATTAGGAATTAAAACTATGAATAAAAACAATAAGAACGTTCATCACTTCACCAGTTTATTTTTATTGGCGTAACAACAAACGTGAACGCGGGCAGACATTGAATTTGACGTGAAAGAGACATTTGTAACGTTTTCTTGTTCGTCTTTTTCTTTTTTTTACGAGTAAGTACATACATTCTATGAATGTCCGGCTAAAATGTTTCTTACCAAACTCCATATAAAAATATTCAAAGCACTTTATGGATGCAGCATTAAAACCCCCCTTTTTGTTGTTTTTGCTGCACAGACGTGTTTGTATTATCTACTGGTTTGTCCGCTATCTTCAATAACTTCTAAACGATAGTTACATCAATGTTGTCATTATAGAGTTGGACGTTCTCGGGAAAATTCATAAAAGATAACACGGCAGATAGATAATCTTTTCATTCCGCTGTCGTGTTTGTTTCGGTCCAAAGCATTGGACGGGATTTTATATACGTCAGACAAGACGTCCCGGACAGAGTACTGACAGACAATGGCGAGAAGGCGGGCGACGGGACGCGCCAAATTTCTACATAAACTGAATTTGAAAACACACGTAGACGTATAGTGCGCGTTTTCTCTATGTTCATCCATTCGACAGTAAACACGTGTAACACACATCAGATTTCTAACTCCTGGTGATGGCGTTGTAAGCTCTTTTATTTATTATAAGATATTTTTATTATAAAACATGACTTTTAGCTAAATAAAGTTTATGGAATTTAATATTCGAGTTTCAAGTTATAATCATTTTTACGTATTTTTTATTAGATCGTATTGAATCGACTCTTCTTTCTTATACTGTTTCTTTATAATATATAACCTACTTATGAGTTATCAGTTATTTATTAAGTTTAGCTTACATCATATAAAACTTCTTATAGTGAAAACTGCACATTGAATCCATTTAATATTTAAATCAAATGGAAATTCTTATGGCTCTGGGGCAAATTCTTATCTATAATAATGGATTAATTGATAAACGAAACGTTCAATTATTACAGATTTATGGCTAAAGATAATTTTACGGAAATTACCTAGTTAACCCAAAGCATCAGTAACGTCAAAAGTAGGATATAATTTAGTAATTAATAATTTTCTGTAAGAGCCTCTGCATAACGATTAATTAATTAGCGCCGTGATTTATTCTCCATATTTATTTACAGTCTGACGTTTATGACGTTTATTAAAATATATAAACCGCTCCTATTTTGCTGCCATATATTTTGATTGTAGGTCTCTCATAGGGGAAGAACATGCTGTAAATTTTGATAGCGGTAATAGGAGTGTAAAATTCAATTTAGGTGTTTCACCGTAGAGGCGGCGGTCACACTTGGCCGTGTCTCGTGTAACGTGTAACATTATTTTGTGTGGTGAATAGATGTAGTTTCGAATAGCCTATGGCTATGAATGTCTGTGAATGGTCATTTAAGACTATACAGGAAATGTGTATTATCATAGTGAAGTTGTGAGTTTCAATATTCAATTGTGTTAAAGTACTCGCACACCATTACCTTTATTGTGACCATTAACGTGGTCCTTTTTTATACTAATAACTGATAAGTGAGTAGACGGGTCACATGTTGGTGAGCAACTGCTCAACTGTAACTACTGGCGTCCTATTTCTGTTGTGATATTATCAGTAGCAAGATTGTTGCAAGGTTCGGTTATCGGCTTCGGTCAGCATGACCACAAACTCATAATAAAGGCTACTTACTCCTCGTGTGTGGTAGCTTAGATGTCTCATTCAAGGATGTGCTCAACTACTCGTATATTATTGATTCGCAAAATAACGGCTTATAATATTAAGACAAGCTAACTAAAACACTGATATCATTCATACCTTTTCTACACAATTTAAATGTGGATCGTAGTTGGTGACTTTTAATTATAATGAAGATCTGACGATGGGTCATGATGATAAAGAGATTTACTGTGATAACATTGCCATTGCAAAATCAGTACAACAGTGAACATCTCAAGATATGACGATGTGTCTTTGAGCTGTTTCCTTTTTGTACCACTTATATTGAAGTGTTTGCATCTAGGAGTCATCGTCCCAAAATGCTGAACTGATGACGACAGCAATAGCCGTGCCGTGGAGATTAGGCCTCGTGCATTATTCAGCACGGTGTACTCGTACCATGAATACGGAAGGTTGGCTTGAACTTACTAATGGATGGGAGTCCCTCACATTCCAAAATATTTTTAATATTGTGTTATATAGACCGCAAATAACACTCTACACTTGTGCACTTCCGCATCGAACATAAAAAGTGCCTTTATAACGTGATATTGGAATTTTGTTAATTAGCTTATATCTTATTTTTTATTGGCTATTTCTCTACTCTGATTAATAAAAGGCCACCTCGACTTAATGAGATCTTCTCGTCGCTACCTGTTCAATCAGTAGAAGCCGCTGGGGCCGGAAGCCAATCAACTATGATTGGAAGCTGCGTTATTAGTTTAATAGAGGATTGCTCGTGCATTTATCTCTAGTATTATAAAACTGAAGTTTATAAAAAAAAAAAAACTAAAAATGTTCCAGAAAACGCGTCTTATCAGATTTGATTTGTTTAATTATAAATTATATTATTTTATGATTACTTGTTATTATTTTTATCTTCCTAACCACTGATTACTGATCATTGCTGAGAATTAGATTGATTTGTACTTTTTATAATACTATCATAGTTATTATATAACTTAAATAATCAGTCATATCCCAGATCACACCATCGCCCAATTAAATAACATTTTATTAAAAAAAAATTTTACATTTTGAAAACCGTCCTCTACCAAAGAAAATTGTTGATTTACCTTTGGTTTAAGCCAGTGACGTTGTTTCACAAAGAATATTGAATATTTTACTGAGCTCTACACTATGATAATTATTGACTTTTAGTTTCCTTTTGATCACTTGATCGTCTCTGGCTTGTCGTCTGAAAGAGCTCTCGGTAGGCGTTGCAACAGTAACTTCCGGTATCCATAGGCGTTGACCCCATCTGTCATCAAGTGACCTGTCTGCCTTTTCGTGTGCCTTACAGGATATAAACCCAAATTTAACAAATACATATACCATGTGATACACACGTAAGCATGCCCATAAACACAGACACACAGACATATACCAACAATAAACAAAACACTTTACCCATTTATTTACCATTTGTAATGTGATAAATGCTGTATCTTTTTCAAGGGAAAAGGGACCTTTCTATAATAGGGAATCTCACGATGTAGTCTTAAGCAAAATAGTATTTTATAGCCGACAATCACCGTCGCCCATGGACATCAGACATCAAAAAGTAAGAAAGAAAGTACTGACTTTTAAACCCCCAGCCAGAACTCAACGAGCTAGCCAGGCGGGCTTCACGGAAAGATAATAATACCAAAAAGAATATGAATGACATAATAATACTGATAATATAATAGTTACGCGAAGCTCTACCACCAAGCAGGCTGGCTTTTGTTACTTCTTACGACACCCTGTTCTGTCAGCATGAGATTGGGAGTAGTATTGTAGGCCGTTCTAATATGGCCAGAATAGTATAGTCATAGTAGGATTACAATAACCTGAATATATATTTTTGTGACATTTAAATTAGAATTATAACCTCGGTTTTCATTTTATGCATTGTCAACGTAAATACGTTCTACGAAGTTAAAACTTACACGAACTAGTAAAAACTACCAGTACCTTTTAACAAAATGACTTCGAATAAATCTGTACGGTACAAGGGAATTAAATTAAGGTGCGAGAAAAACTCAGATCGGCGAGGAAGCGCCGTAAAAACGTTACCATAATTTTCCGGCTGGCTGTACTAAGGGTTCGGTGGCGAGAAGTAAGCCAATGGCGAACCCTTTCTTGTAAGGCTTTAGTATTTATATAGAACTGTGTAGAATTTATATATTATTAGTTTGACATTTATCTACGTCCAGTTGTGGTTAACAATGCCAGCAAATAAACCAATGCAGAAGACCCGGCAGTTCCGTTTTGTACAGGTATCCAGGATTGTTTTCCATCAGGATATAAAATATTAGAATTTTTTTTGTAAGTCCAATTCTTTTAAATGAATTTAAAATAAATAAAAATATGTAAAATATTTAAATCGGTCATAAATGACTATTGTATAACATCATCATCTCCCGGCCCTCATCCCAATCACTTGGGGACGGCACAGTGTGTCTTTTCCTTCCATGCGTCTCTATTTTTCGTCATCTCAGTGCACACGTCC
>DWPT01000640.1:0-22496 GCA_018251895.1 Agathymus mariae mariae
ATTTATTACACTATATAAATGTACTGTATTATACATATTATGACATCGTTATTAAGTAATTAATATCATATTCGTCATTATTAAATCGTTTAGAAATTGAATCATTTGGCCACACATGAGTTACTGATTGAATTTCATATCTAGCCTTAAAATTTATTTTTTATTCATGACTTTAAAATACCATAGCACATTTATAAAATGATCAATGATTTCTTAAGTTTGTTGTACATTGACCGCAGATACCCAATATAAACATCAAATTCTGAATTCAATCTGAAGTTGGTAGAATATACATATATTTCCACGAGTCTTTCTGTGCAAGTTAATTACACTTTTATATCGCAAACATTATCGTGGTGGACAACAATATAGATATAAAGTGTACACACGAGAGGGATCACGTAGTGTTTGATGAGTCACCTATATTATTGTTCGTGTTTTTGCACCAAGTGTGGACCTACGACCTGCGATACGAATAATTACAGTCGTAACGAATGAACTCGTGTGCGACCTAAAAGTACCTACGTATCGATAATACATAATAAGTTCTTTTAAGTTTTCGTTGCCAACAGATATACATAAATACACTAGAGATTCTCTAGTGCTTAGTTTTATATAGATAGTTGTTACCTAATATCAGGCGATATTGCGTCATTCTGTCATGGCAGTACAGCTTCGCTGAGAATAAAATGAGTTGCAAAATTAAATGGATGAGTTTCCGCTCAGGCTAGAAATTACGCATTTTCCTTATACCATTATCTCTCATCGCAGAATTAGACTATTCTGCACTTATGTATGTATCATAAAATTGTTTAGAAACATTAGCGACTCCTGCTAATCTAGTGGCTAGTGCTACTGCAGGTAGTCATTGCAATTTCGTAGACTCTATCTATGTAGGCCAACATGCTGCGCCAATACAGTTTGGTGATGGTGTTCACTCTTGTGTCACTAGTTCTAATACGATGAAAAAATCTGACTGATTGCCACCGGAACCGACTACTTAATGTACCCTCCGTAGCATAGTAACGATCATACATTTTTCCTCCTAACGGTCGCCCATCCATGTTCTGACCATATTCAACACTCAACTTGGTCGTTCGCTTGCGACAAACACAAGCCTTATGTATTAGCGCTTCGACCTTGAGTAGGATATATTTAATCCTTTTTTTAATAAGAGTATTGTGGTATAAATAAGTCGAATCTACAACCTTAAAAACTGTTGAAGGCATTTGAGGATGCGAAGAAATATAGCGTTTATTTTTATTTTACTGGAAATTTTAATGGTTCAAGTATACGCGACGAGTATATCTAGCTACGATTTAAAGAAATGCACAGATTCAAATTTCAACTCATCTGCTGACGTGGGCAGTGGGCACCGTGGGCAGCTTGAGCGTGTGGGTACTAAGTACTGTACTACAAATTTAAATAATCGGAATTACTTGACGATAAGCGAGTTTCTTTCTGGCTAACAATTATAGTTTTATGACTACAATATTAAATTACGTTGCTGCTGGATGTAAGCTGACAAACGACGTCAACGACGATGTGAATGATAAGCTAGGTCATACTATTATAACAAATCTGTTGTGTTAAATAGGCTGGAATAGTGTATATAAAGTAGTAGATTGTGTCACAAGGGACCAAAATAATGTATTGAGGGAGCGAGAGCGATTGTTTGAATCCAGATCCATATCAAAGTTAAGGATTCTTAAATAGAATCCTAACCATAGCTTTGGATTTAAAGTACGTTGCTCGAGGTTAAATACTTTGGTACCGTGTGGCTCTCTGCTTTTCATCCCCTCTATGAGAAAAATAAAAAAGAGTTGCTTTTAGTAGTGACGAATATTTATATTTACATAATATTTTAAGTATGAGATTCATCTCGTACACTCGGCTACCAGACAAACATTGTAAATGAAAAGATGCTCAGTTTGTTTTTCAAAAGTACGATTACTATTTCAAATACTTGCTAAAGACAAACTATTGAAACACACAACTGAAAGATGCAACCATAAAGATAGAGAAGATAAAACTGTACAGATAGATTGCTTTATACTTCATATTAGTCTTAATATTATATTTTTATTTAAATTTAGAAAATAAACTGATTGTTCACAAGAAAATTCTGAAATTGCGTTTGATTTACTGTTGTAAAATATTGCCTCTTGTGCTGCGTCGACTAGTCCAGTGAGGGGCTTGAAAGTTACACGTGTTTTCTGTCAGATTTTTTTTATCATTTCTGATAGACTGGTACTAGAATAACGTCAAAAAATGTCAGAAGCAGCCCCAGTCTCCTCTTTACTTTTATCGATTTATTTTAAAAAGTTTTTTCAATAGGGAAATTACAGGTATTAGCTAAACCATATTTAAAAAACAATAACGCGTTGTTTGATTTCCTTCTGTTTTTTTGGCTAAACTAACCAAGTTTTGCGAAGACTATACATCTTATTACATATCTTTTCATATTATATAAAATTTTAATAAGAGTATTGTTGTTATGTATAATTTCCTTAGAGTTGATTTCTACTTTTGCGACTGTTTGAACAAAGGGTACCTATATGTTTATTATTGCCAGAATGAATCATCCGCATTTTGTATTCCATCAATCACAAATCCAAATTCCCGTACAAGTATGGATAGAGTCACGCAGGTATAATAATAATAATGTATATAATGTGCTAATTGGTATGTGAAAATACATTTAACTTGCCAGTTGCTACACAGCCCATCAAGTTATGAGCAGAATCTGAGATAACAACTGGGTAACTATTATAACATGATACGCGCGGTCGCGGCAGACTCGCCGGCGCGCTTGCCTGCTCACCTTGGCGTTCACCCACCACGGAAAGCCCTTTAATGAGAACACTGCTCCTGTAACATAATATTAAAATATGTTATAAGTATGTACTTACTTCAAATATTTACTCACCAGTAGTATCTACAGTATCTTAGGGTCTTACTAAATGATGCCTCATCACTGACTTAGCACATAGCGCATATAAACACATAATAAAGAAATATGCACTTATTCGTTCATTCGTTACATCGAGGTCCTAACTTTTTATTGGGTTGAAATAGAAAAATAACGATTATGTATTGTACAGATTAAATACGATTAATGTCGGGGGAAACATATGGTTAACATTTCCATGACAATTTAAGTAAAGGGAAAAAATATTTTTAAATTTGAATGCTCAGGTCTGTTCAAACAGTGAGATAACAGGTCATGTAACAAAATTTATGAAAAAAAACTATAGTTTATTTTGAAAATATGTTTATTTAGAATTTAAACTACAAAATGTTTTTTTTTTTATAGAACTTAAATTTAAATTTTTGAGTAGAAATATTTTCTTTTTATATTATTGTCGCCTTCATTTAGACAAATGGTTTGATAGTTTGAAATGGCATTTATATATAAATACCCTTTACAGGTAACCGTGTATTACTAATCTTTTTTACTACTTATCCTTAGAATGTTATTTCTTACTTTCGGAGTTCTTCACCTATAATAAGAGACATGAAGGGCTAAGTATTCAGCTTTCAATAATGTGACAATATTATGGCAGTGACAGGTAAAATTATCCAATAGAATTGACAAAGATATTGCAGAAGATATTGTCTTAATCAGCAGTAGGTACAAAATGTTGGTGGTGAGAGCCATAAAAAAATTTTCGTTTTAATTTTCTCGTTGAAATGCAGTAACATATAATATATAATGAAATGCAGTAATAATAACTGACGCTAAGAGGAAATTTTTTTTATGCTATGAAATGAGGTCCCGTAAGCATCAACGTCTCAGTCTGTACGGGACTCACTGCTTCGTTCGCAATAATTGTTAGACCTCAATTCTTAAATTTGTAATAAGCATTTAAGTAAATACGAACGATTTATTTGTAATAAATTTTACCTTTTGAAACTTTAAAATTGAACGTTTTGAAATTGAAAAATGGATTTTTTTATATTTTAAGTATGTAAAGCTCAACTGTTGCTTGAACTGTTGAAAAGCAATAGTCAAGTAACATTTTTATCTTTATTTATTGCAGTAAATAAAAGTAATTTCTATACGATATACATTCTATGGCAAAAGTAATTCGAGTCTTCCTTCAACCTCCAACTTTGTATAAATGTGTTACTAATGTAACTGTCATTAGACCTAATAAATGCCGTACCTACAGAGTATAGATAACCACGAGTACTCAATAATGTTACAAGAATCCCTTCACTAGTCATATCATAATTAGTCGTTGGTAAAATTATTCATGTATAAACAATTTAATTCGGTCAACGTGGATCATGGTTTTAAAATTGATGGTGAAATTAGACCACGACAGAAGGAAACAGCAAAACAATGGTAGGTATTTTCAGATTTCGGTTTAAAAATCCAGACTTTTAGACATTTTGTAAGCAATGTTAGCTGTAACAAAATTCGAAGATTTCAAAATGTATTTGATGGCACATATCGTCGACTTGGTACTTATTATTTCAATTGATATTGAAGTTTACAATTACGTAACATAAACGTTGCGTCATCTAGAGACCCAGGACAGGTACGTGTAACTGAACTACAACAACTTAACTACAATGATTTACAGGTCATCGATACTATTTTATGATGATATATATATTCTGACCTGATATTGACAATTATTAAGCTGTTCATATCTTATCGTAATATCATGTTTCAATATGGGTTAATTGCCATCGTTTATTACTTATAAGAAGGAAACCATGTATACAAATAGGCAGTTACTTATAGCCTTTATTTAGTAACAAGTTGATACATTAAATAATAATACCTATGAAACTATTTAGATTGTATTAGTATTGCAGTTTCATGATTATTTTCTTTTCTTTATGCTTAATGATCCCACCCAAGGAGAATCACAAACATCTTAGTCATTTGGAAGAGGTGAGTAATCGGGAGCGTTGACAACGAAGGATGGGTATTTATTTCTCGTGAAAAATGCCACAATTTACATCACAGAGTTCACAGACTTAATGATGAGTAAGCTATATTAATAGGTCTTATATAAATTTCCACCTTCAGATTTAGGTAAGTAGCCATAATACTTTATTAATTTACTTATTTTACAGAAGTCACCATATCTCTATGTAACATGCCTCGTCAGCATGTGTAATGTGACTAATAAAATTCAGAACTCCTCTCTAACCCTTTTCCTCTCGCGTTCTCCAATTCTCGTTTTACCTCATTGCTGTATAACACTTCACTGTACGTCCAGTTAGTTAAATTCTAACATTACTAATGGTATAAAGAATGTTTAGGATGAAATTTTAGCAGCCAACTAAAGCATGGGTCTTTCTTTGTAAATCCGGTAGTTGGTTGGGTCAGTTTTCACGTTGCTACTGAAATGCGAATTGATAAAGTGTCTACATGTAACAATAAGCACTGGGCCTGGCGACGTTAATTGCCTTCCGAAACACGAAATTAATAAATCAAAATCTTGCTTAACACAGTCTTTAGGATTAAATCGTATCTTAATGCGTGCAGTCGGGCTATGATATTGACTTTCGGAACACATTTAGAACCTGTTCCTTTGTTGGACATGGAACTGTGAATATTTTTAACATTTGAAGGTAGCAACCGACCACCCAAGAATCCATGAAAGTTGTACATACAATTACCGGCAGCACTTACCGGCACAATTATAACCGTAATTGATTCCGATAGAACATTGAGAAATCCCGTAGTCCACTAATGAAGCGTTGGACTGCAGTTTTTAATATTCCAAAATAGAACATAACAAGTATAAATTTAATCGTTAAAATTTAAATATTCATAAGCCCTTCGAGAGAAACTCGTTACTACCAAAAGTAGGTTTGGAACTATACTTCAGACGAAGCTTGCATACCGTTACTCAATATTTCTTGCATAAATCTGTAGGCAGCGGAACAAGTTATACCTAATAGGAAATTAGACAAAACAAGTTGACAATATAATATATTATCGGTGCCTGTCGGTTCATATTCTGCCTCTGCTATTGAACAAAGAAATTAAATCTTACTGGTAATATTTTGAAGCGCCTACTTATTTATGTTTTGCATAATACTTTTTATATGATTTGCACTCTCGACTTGTAGAACCCGTGGAGGAAAATAATGCATGGATGTCGTTACAAGACCGATTGTCGCAGTAACTTGTATTCAACCTGTATATCACTGAAGAAATGGAAGTGTGACGTCATTGAAACCGTACGAACAAGTAGATTGAGAATGTAATGGCCTTAAGGTCAATATTCTGGCAGCTGGAGGGCTGAAGGCACGTCCGCTTTATATTTTATATAGCTGCGTCTACTTCTAGATTGATGAAGCACTCCGACATAGTAGGCAATTTTCAAATTACAGTACCTAATAACATTAACTATACATATATTTAAATTCTAACTGATCGCTTTCTGTACAAGAACGATACATGAGAAACAAAAATATTAGGGGCCTTCATTAACGCAACAGAACACTACACAATAGTTGTTAGAATTTTTGTATATTTGTCTGTGCATTTATTCGCGCTAATCTCAGGAACGGCATAACCGATTTCATTTTGGTTTACACTTATGTATTGTAGTAAGCATCACTTAATATTTGTTAAGTTCATGTTTTCTCAATCCATCGATAAATAAAAAAAAACATAAATTAATTTGCTATAATGCAGGTAGTATTTCTTAGCGTCAGGCGTAGTTATTCCGAAGCGAAGCGAGGACAGTTTGCTAGTCAATATATAAAAACTTAAATTATTGACTAGTTTCATTTAATTTCATTTGTTCTTACCTATTAATAAACCTGCTAAGTGTTGTTTTAAGGGATCCATGGTTCCTTGGTAAAGATTCTTATAATAAAATGGTAATAAATTCACTATACATCCAAATAGCCGACTTGGAGAATTGGGTGTACATTGCAAATAAACACAAGCAAATGTTTAGAATTTACAAGTGGCAGTGCAAAGTTAGTCAGCAAGCGTATTTTGGTACTCATTTACGTAATAGTGCCCGAATATGCTTCGCTGCAGTGGCGAAGTGTAGGCAGTTCGGAGAGCATTTTAACTTTAACGCCTCAAAATTATATGTGTGTAACCGTCTACAGTGCGTACTCTTTTTTTCGACACAAAAAAAAATTACATGCCTCATCTATAAAAGACCATCACTCACAAAAACTCAATACAAAAATGTTATTATGCTGAACGCACTGAACATTTCATTCCTTAATAAATTGCACCCGTGCGAAGCCAGGGTGCATCGTTAGAATAAAAAATACTAAACCTAATGATCGTATTGGTCGTTATCAGAAAATTAACATTATAATTAAAGAAGAGATGTGAATTAAAACTCTTGAGTATCTTATGTATCCTATGTATCAACCTATTTGTGCTGATACGAATGGCGGAAACATAATTATCTCGATGATGACATCCTTTCTTATATTTTTGCCAATTGCCGGCAAACAAGCTGATGAGCCACCTGATGTTGATAGTGACAGATCACCGCCGCCCATCGACGTTCTTTGTGTATTTGTGTTAGGTCTGTGAAATCCTAGTACGTACATTTCCATGGCTGTACTAAATTAAAGTAATCAGGTGTACGTAATGCTGCTACAATTATGACACAGTTGATTGGCATGCATATTTATTAAATGTGAAAGGCAAAATACCAACCACTTCTGAATCATGGGTTTAACTTATAACCGTATATTTAATATACCTATAGAAAAAAAACTGCATTCGGTGTAACGCTATTCTCTTCTAAAAAAATACATTAAATCACCTCTATTTAAAATAAAATTAAATCACAAGTCTATAATGCTATATGATCACTATATGATCGTCCAACTTTTGTATTCCTAAAGTTTTTTGTCAACCTACAGGAAATTTCGTTTTTCGATCTATTACTGACATGGAACTCCGAACGCCTTAATCATGACGGACCGTGAATTGATAATTCTGTATTTCATTACCTTCTTTAATTACCACTTATAACAATGAAGTGTACAAAAACGAAAAAAAATAAAACATTCGATAATCCGATTGTTCGATATTTCGATAATCGAGTCGTCAATGTTAAAAACATTGGCGCGAAAAATTTCTATGCAACTGACAGCTGCGCCCGCTATCGATATATGAAGTGCTTGTTGGCTGATGGTGTGTTCGGCTTCGCGATTCGCCCATACCGACATGTCAGAATTATAACATTCGGGGTTTATTTTTTATTGCTTCTGGAGCTATTTTTAGGCAATTTTAACGAATCCAGTTAACGCCGCATATTCATGTTACAAAGATTGAAATTGTAGATAGAAGACCTTTTTTCGCAGATGAATACAAAATTATTTTTACGCAATTTATATGCAATGTACATAAAATGCAACAGTATATTATATTGATTACTTTTTTAATAGTCGATTATAATACAAAAAATAAATAAACCTTGGATTGGTAAGGTGTTACCAATTATATGTTAGAAATTAGTCGTTTAGGAGCCAAAACAATAACCTGCAGTTATAATAAATTATGAGAACTGAAAAATTTTTTTTGATATGCATTATACAGAGATTACCAGATTAATTCTAAAATGCTAAGTTGGGGCGAATTTTTAATCAATATCACTACCTAAAATACCGAAGAAAATGAAGATGCCTTAAGTTACTTCTGGAATAATGTACGGTCATTTTTGCTTTTGGCCTTTTTTACATTACAAAAGTTTTTTTACTAGACTGCAAATTTGAATCTTTTTCTTGACGTCTTAACGTACCAAGCAAACAATAGCCTGTAGGATACTTACGTGTCATAATATAAGTTATACTATTATCTCTTATAATAATTAAATAAATAACAAGAAAAATCATAAAGAATACTACTATCTGATGGCATGAGGTCATCACCGACCTTACACGTCCATCAAACCAAAGCCATCGCTGGGGCGTTGCTAAGATTAAGCAAGGGACCCACGAACTCCATTCCCTATAATAGGTCCTTTATGACCCGTCCCGGCACGTTTAACTAAAAAAAATATTGTATAACAAGCAAACAAATGGAATTTTTACACCGGATCAGAAATAGCGCCAAGCTGACGTATACAATGACAAACGCTGGTGTTGTTCAACTAATTATCTTGGTGATCGCACGGCGTTGGAAAGCGTGTCGATGCAGCACGCAGTGAGCTAATTCTTTAAATGTCCATTAGTTATTCAGGAGAAACCTAGGTCCCGAGGTAATTTATTCAGTGAATTAGACAAGTCTCCATATAAAGTGCGACCCAGCTCGCCGACCAGCCACTGCAATGGCCAACAGCGCTCGCTGCGATAAATTATCTACGCACACCGACTAGCCTGCGCTCGCGTCATACTTTACGACTAAACGAAGCCAGAAATCTAAGTGC
The DNA here is from genome assembly GCA_018251895.1 of Agathymus mariae mariae. Lineage (NCBI taxonomy): Eukaryota > Metazoa > Arthropoda > Insecta > Lepidoptera > Hesperiidae > Agathymus > Agathymus mariae. Next base: position 9,384 of record DWPT01000640.1, read on the forward strand.
TTATAATTAGATGAGAATACAGCAGAGGATAAATATATATTTATATTAATTACTATAATGCGATAACTCGACATAAAAAATACAGAATAACAAAAGCACTTAATATGTAGTACACTGTAAACTTTCATAAGCAACAACTTCTTATACTTATTAAACATTCTTAAAATTTCTTAAAATCTGCTATAATTCATGCTGATTCTGTCTTGAAGATGAGCGTGAAATTGTGACAGTCAACAATCGAAATTTAATAAATAAACGTAGGTAATATTCATTCATTTAAAATCATAATGGAGCCAACTTCTTATATACTCAAATACATAAAACATAAAAATAAAAATCTTCAAAGCAAAGTTATACCTGAAATATTTTTTTTATGATCACTGGCTAATAAGAAATTATCCAAATTTGCAACAATGTCAGGATCCATATCAATAATAAATTTCCTTCCTTTAACAACTTATTTATTTTTCTCTCCTATCTCATTCTCTTTATTTTTTAATGTCAACGACAACCGAACAGGCGGGCTGCAGAGGCCATTTAACACAAGATATTCCGAATTATTAACTCAGTTATTAATATGTTTTGTATCGGTGTACAGTTGTCCTAAGTGAACCACTAATATAACGATATGCTATGAACCGCGTTCATTCGACCGCATCTACTTGTGTGTGTACAACTAATACTTGTTTACGCGTTGTGTACTCAGTACTCACGATCCACGCACGTCTATTTCCTTTGTAGACGTTATTCATAGCACTAAGAGACCTGCGAGTTCGATACGTCCATCCGTAACACACTTAGATACTACTAGTGGGTCGCTGTTACAATGCATTTAACTTTTTTCATTTTTAATGTTCACTTACTAGTTTTCGTAATTATAAATAAAGACAATTAAGTTTTTATATGTACATATATTACACCGTTTACAAAGCATCGAATGTTTATTTCTCTATGTATAGGCCCAAAACAAGCATGCAGTGATTGAAGTACAAAAAAATTAACATTGAAATGATACTCATCAAGCGGCTAATTCTGAAAATTTATAATAACAACCGCATACTTACCTACTTTATCGTTGTTTGCATGCTATAATAAGTTTGATTATTAAATACACTTGTTAGAGTTAGTAAAAGGGAACAATTAGGTTTGCTACCTAATTTTCTAGTGCATTTCGTGAACAAATGCATTAAATGCGCACAGAAAAGTGAAATGTATTGTCAGCTACTTTAATTTGGCATGAGTAGGTAGAGGTATTCACTCGGGATGTTAGGCCAAATATATGATCGTGGACGCGTAAATGTGTGCGTCAGAATGTTATCTTAGTATCATTTTCTGGGAAGCGGCGCGGCGCGGCGGCGGCGGCGACGCGGGCGCAGCGACGAGCGAGGGAGGGAGAAGGGGCTAAGCCGGCGTCAAGCCTATAATACAAAGTGGCGGGGCCGGGGCGCGGGCGCGGGCGCGGGCCGAGTGCCGGGCGCCGCTAGCCATGCCAGACAAGTTGTCGCTGCCATCTAATCTAACCAACCAGTTCATTTAGTTTAATGTGAAATTTTGCTTTAAACGACTCATATAATTGTGAGGAAAATGTCCTGTTTATCCCATTTATGAATCCGGACTTTATTAATGCTACGATTAGTAGTGAAAAAGGATTCCAAACATTAGTTTAACTGTTTCAACGCTGACATCTTACATTTAGAGTCAAAACTTATATTACTGACAAGACTGTATAAGGCCCGTGACACATTTTTTAAATAACTGGTTTCATCCATCTACGTTCTAACCTTTAATACGACGGCACCACGACCATCTGCCATATGTACCGTGTAGCAAGTTGCTTCACACGATCTTTCGTGTTTTTAAGAAGTCTCAAATCGAATAAAAACTTCGGTCAGGCAGAATTAATTGGTGTGTTTCACCGCACAAAATGTAGATGGGGACTTGACCGAAGTGACTTGACACTTGACCGAATACAGAATTCCAATCGATAACCAAAGTTCGATCACGCAGGTCGGTGACAGATGTGAACATTCAGCTTGTAAACTTTGTGTCCAGACCTGGTAAAATTCCCTTTACCAGGTCCTTTTATTTTATAATTACCTTTTTATTTTTCTTCCGTTATAGTCATAACACATTCCTATGGAGGTAATTTCTCGCTAGCATTATCTTTGAAGAAATACACTATCATTTGGTACTAACTACTATATAAATAAGCACTGGTACAGTGTGGACAACTGGTCATCAGTTGAGAGCTAAGTTACGACGCATTATAAACTAAAATATATACAGACTCCTCCCAACCCTGCATACGGTTCATTACCAATATTTTCTTTACCGAAAGTAATGATAATGAATACTTTTTCTTATGTTAATACTTACATAATTTAATTTTGATAATTTACAAATGCATGCAGGATTTGAATACGGATCTTCTGTGTGAATGATATTCAAACTAGCAGACATCTGAAAGGGGGTGAAAAGATATTCTTTGACACCCTAGTAGTTAGCAATCAATTTAGTAACAGAGCCGTTTTTTTTTAATTTTTATAAATTTAATTTGGTGTCTCCATAGTATTTAGTTGAACATGTAATTGTATCTTTTTAAACGTACATTTTTATTTTTATTTTACTGGTCGACAAACGAGCGGACTAGCCACCTGATGACGAATGTTCACCGTCGCCCATAGACTTCAGTGACACCAAAGGCATTACTGAAGTATTACCGACTGAAAAGGAAACGGGGGATCATGTTATCAGGTGTCCGGTTCGAAACTTTAAGGTAAATGCGAATTAAATATAATATCTATTGACTATACAATGTTTGTTTTAATAAGATTATTCACATTTATTACTCAATCGGTTAGTTTTGTTTATATTTTTAACTAAAACACTCGAATTAATGCATTAGACAATTTTGCATCAAGATAACAATCGGTTAACTCACAGTAACTAGGGATACTTGTCGGCGTCCGCTTATAGCATTATGAGTATTACCACAATTTCGTGTAAGATCTTGACTCAATCTTTGTTCGAAAGTAGGCCATCTACTTCTAATGATTTTGCAAGCATTGATAAAACTACACATTGATATGACTTAGTGTCGTAATAAACTACAAGCAATAAAAGCAATCATTTAAATAGGCATGCATTTCTTGTCGCTTAGATTAAAATAGTCAATATCGAATTAATTTATATTAACAGTATAAAAAACTAAAAAGAATACAATTTATTTTTCATAGCATTATATTACAATCATTAAATGACAAAAACCAACAAAGATTACGTCAGGTACAGCTTAGTGATAGACGCCGTAATTACACCATCTAAGTAATCGAACATAAAAATTATCTATATCCAGCTTGTTTTATCTGTGATATACTTTAAACCAGGATTATAAAAGTTAAACAGATTATCGCGTTTAAACCTGTCACACAGGAATCTCTGCTTATCATGTTTCGGATGCTCCAAATTGCACCACCAATATTTACGACATTGATTACCTTGCGTCTCTCGGGTGGTCCACACACGCTCGGGTGGCCGCCAATCGTGAAAAGTTCATCAACAGGCCAACCGCCAAAACCGCACGGAAACTTGATAGCTTGATATACACATTGTGTACTTACTTTACTTGGTCACCGCTATGTGGTCTCGTCTATTCCATAATCTTGGTCTTAGGCTTGGAATTAATGGGTCAGGCATGGAATTTTGGCAATGCGGGTTACTTACTTTCTCCACTTCTTCTCATTTCCTGCCCGACAACGCATAAGTGATACCTTTGGTCTCGCTGATGTCGATGGGCGTCGTTGACCACTTACCATCAGGTGGCTCGTCTGCTCGTCTGTCGGCTGTTACAATTAAAGAAAAGTTGTGGGTTTATTTTTCCATTGGAACTCTTTTTGTGAGGACTTAGTCTAAGTCCCTATGATAACAGTCTACGGTCTATCTCCAAAATCAAAATTATTATAGCCGTTTCCAGCTTGCATCGAAGCAATACAAGGCGGCATTATTTGATTGTATAAGGACACGACAAAGCTTCCCAAAAGCTTAATCGTTAAGACTTATTGTAAGTACGTTGACTTATAGTAAGTTTAATTTACTAAGAACTCTCTTGTAGATAACTAAGATTCTTCGCGATATTTTGTTTACTGAAACAAAGAAAAAATATTTCGTAATATGCATAATTATAACATTGAAAACTGAGATGTGCGTGCATAATCCAAACTTAGTGCGGAAAAACGACGATCCAAAAAGGCTGTTATAGCATACCGATAATGATGTAATTGAGATTAGGAGTTGTATTTTAGAAATCGTCGGACATTAGTTAATTTTCCACATAGGCAGGCACGGCCAAATTACCTGTTCTACAAGTCGACGATTGATTATTTTTCGCAACAAAGTAACTTTAAACTTGTTAAAATTTCAAGATCCAACTGGTTAAGCCTGAATAATCAAAAATCTTCATTTATCCTGGTAGAAAAATGAAATGAGTAGGTGTTTTAATACAATTAATAAAATTTAAAAGTTACTATACATTATTAATCACATTAGACTTATAACTTTCAAACTCGGTGTTCCTAACACGGGCCATTTCAGTAATTTCAAATTATTTTTCAAAAAAATTCTATTTGGTTATTCTAAATCCAATCAGATATAAATGGAAAAGAATAAAAGTATGTAGTTAACATATAAACTATATAATTTATGATGTATATAATTATAAATTGCAAGACATTACACAAACAGAGCAATTATTATATAATACTATAAAAAAACTTGCAGAATTTACAAATATCGCATAGTATTCGACTTCGAACTAAGGAAAAAGGCAATTAATTTTATTGAATACATTGTAAGTTATATTATCGTATGTGTATATACGAGTGTCGATACACGAAATTATCATATACCTTTATATATGGAATATTTTTCAAATTATCTTATTACTAATAAAAATACGTATTATGTATGTGTTATCATTCGTTTGTTATGGTGCAATGTGCAATATAACGTTTCATCTAATTACGACCAAATAAAATATGGCCATAGTTTGATACTATAAATTTACGTGATATATCACGATAAAACGAAGAGTAACGTTTGATTTAAACATAATGTTGTATCACATACCGTTGTACCGATATTTTGATACTCGAGGGTCGCACTAAAAGTTTTTAGAACTGGCCACTCGTAAACAATATAATAAAAAATTAAGTTTGAATTTTGAAAATGGACCCTTTGCTAATATTATTGAGTATGTGTTTTATTAATTTGTCATTCTTTTACGTTTTGGCGACAAATTTAAAATTGTCTGTGTCACGTGATTATGAATTTACCGCGAGAAAATCTTCCTGCAATGATCATTTATGACTTTCCATGTCATTTAATTCAACAAGAAAGTCATAATAGACTTCGATTGGCCTTTCACGATGAAGCCCCATCTCGTGCCACTGTTCACAACTGGTTTAATGAATTTTAACGTAGTCGCACTAATCTCATCGATAATCTGCGTGAATGACGGCCTTCTACGATGACGACAGAAGGTAACATCAGTGTTGTGCGGCGTATGTCAGTCTCTGTGACTGACAAAAGAGTGATCTATCAGCAGATTCGGACAAGTTTAGGCATCGGTATGAGTCAAGTGCACAAAATCCTCCATGAATATTTAGCGGTCAGGAAGCTTTGTGCCCGGTGTATACCTCATAATTTGACCGAAGCTCAAAAACTCTGCCGGGTTGATAATTGACTCTGATGGTTCAAAGATTTAACGAAGGTGACTCAAATGCTGCATTCTACATACTTACGGATGATAAAAGCTGGATTTACTGCTATGATCCGGAAACCAAAACTCAGTCTGCTAAGTGGGTGTTTCCTTCTGAAGAGTTGCCAGCTAAAGTGAAGAGAGGTCGAAGCGTGGGAAAAAAGATGGTGACGTCGTTCTTCGGAATGACAGGTCATTACGCGACAATTGTTTTAGAGGATCAAAAAACAGTTACTGCAGAGTGGTACAATAACAAATGATTACCATTTGTCTTGGAAAAAGTTCGGGAGAAACGATCTCGCATTAGGCAGCACACCGCCAGGCAAACGATCGACTATTTGGCTACGTTAGACGTGGAATTACTGGGTCACCCGCCATATAGCCCCGACCTCGCACCTTACGATTTTTATTTATTCCCGAAAATAAAAGAAAAACTTAGAGGAATACGTTTTATAGACGCCGAGGAAGCTGTGGCTCCGTTTCAAAAGGCCGTCGAAAAGACCCTAAGGATGAGTGGGCAAAGTGATTTTCTCAGTGGTAGTATCGCATGCAGCGATGTATTGATGTGAACGGACACTATTTTGAAAAGATATAATAAAACTTATAACTTGCTAGTTTGCTGAGTTTTTGATTTTCTAAGAATGTTTAATTTAACCCTCGTATTGTAGCGAATTTGACATTCTTGCATCGAAATGCTTACGATGCTTTTCAGGCATCCGGAAAAAGGAAAAATAATGTAACACCTCTCGGTAATGTGATTACAAGACTGTGCTCCAACACAATCATGGCTTCGGTATTCGTAATGACACACCGACACCATTCATCTGAGTTTTATAGAAAAGATCATGTAAGAATATGTAAGCGACAATAAGATGAGTCGACAAAATGTAAAAGGACCTGATACTGTTTGTGAAACGGAGAACGGTTTGTATCTCCACGTCTTAGCTGGAATCCGATAGGCAGTTGGTGAATCACTGCAGTTTTTTCTAATCCTACGGAATGTGCCAAGATATGAGGATTATCAGTAGGTACTAAGATACGGTTATACGGACAGCGAACTCGAGCAGAGTGATTGGTACTTGGTTTGGCATTAGGCGTAGTTGCGTCATGTGCATCGTCACTCCCGAATAAGAAGTACATTCTAGTTGACGTCCACCCATTTATCGAGGGTAGTGAAATTATCATTTATTTATATTTCTGCTTGCATTGTATATTTCAGTGAATAATGTCCTAATCTTAACCAAGAAATCATCGGAAAATTGCCATGGCTCCCACATCATCACAAAATACTTAACCCTGAACTGAAGGACTAGAGGAGAGACTATGACATAAGATATGTTATTTTAATTGTATTTTTGTCTTGGCAACTAGGTGACACTACGCCGAGCGTGTGCAATAGAGGTGCGAACTAATTTCCTTGCTAAAAAGCGACCCTGATGGTGGAATGAGATCACTTTCGTTGGCAGTGACAACACTTACGTCATGGCGTCGTTCTTGAAAAATTGTAAGTGACCCATGCACGAAGGTGAAACATCGCCCATGACTCTACTCCTTTTCTCTTTATACTCATGTACTGATGCAGGCTTTGCGAACATTGACAACTCATTGTGGTATTTCCTGTTGAATGAGCACGATTTTTCATTTGCATTGAACGTCACGGTCGCAGAACAAACCAATAACAGACATTAACTATTATTAAATATTTACTTTTCATCGGTATAAATTATCTAGTGCCTAACTTATTAGTAACTCTACAATAAAAAAAATTCGCGGTAGTGTCGAGAATGCTCAGTCAGGCACAATAGTTACTCAGGAACTGTAATATCTATGAGCTGAATACAATCCATTTTTTGTATATTACAATGATTTTTTTTCTTTTATACCTTATATATTTTTTTATATTTTATAACCATAACCAAGAGTTTATTGAAAGGTATTGAATGCCTCTAGGTATTAACTTAGCCCTTTATGAAATTCAGATCTTCGATCACACGTTTATAAATAAATAAATAAAAATTCAGGTGAATGTGCAGACGAGGTCAGCAATAAACTATTATTTACAAAACATACGTTATCATAATTAATCTGCAATTGCTTTTAATAACAAAACAAAAAAATAAAATAAATGAATTGCATAATGCAACGCACCACCTATTTTTAAAACTTATGTGGGTATTCAAAATTAATTATAACTTACTTTTGTAAAATAAAACATCATATGGAAACCTGGATATCTATATAGTATTCATATTGTTATATCTATAAAACTAGCAATGGAGTACTTATGGACTATGATATTGATTTCAGCTCCATTATGTAGCAATAATAATTTAAATGTTTGACATCAAAATAACAATATAATGATCGTAAAACGCAAATAGCGGAGCGCGGTAGAAACGCTATCAGCACGCGCATCGGGGCCGGTGTCAGAGGGCGCGCTGATTGCGTTACACTGCTACGCAGTCTTGTTTGCGATTTACTGTCCATTTTAACGCCGCCGACCGCCGACAAATGTTTGATTTTGCCGACATACCTAACACGAGCGGCCCACGGCCTTCGTTATCCACAATATAACCGACATACTGCTATACGATAATCGGATGTCATAGTTGATTAATTTAACGCTCTCATAACCTAATTTCAAAAATGCCTGAGCAGACTTCGTTTTATGAGGGCTTATTTGGTGGCGAGATATCCGAGCGGTTAGTGACGTGATGTGAGCTTGCTGTATATTAAAATTAGTCCAAGCTAACGTGAGTAATGGCGTCAGAAATAACGTATGGCGTTAGCGCCAAGCGGTGCGGCTATCACACCACCTCGCAGGCCGAACACACACGACAACGTTAACGTGAGTGAAGCGCGCGACGCGCGTCGCCGCTCCCGCGCCGTTTCGTCTGTCTTGTGACTTGAGCTATTTGTGTCTTACAAAATGACATCGAGCTGATTTATTTAGAAGTTCGGCTCATCGCTGCGGTGGCTTAAAGGTTGCCCCTATTAATAATCCAACGGATGTACTAAATAATTCTAAACAGTTATTAATCCTACAGTTGTCATGATTACAAGAACGTCATATTCAAATTACTTTGTATCGTGTATCAGGTGAAGTTCGCACCGATATTAAATTGGATGTAAATTTACCTACTCACGTACTTGAACGGAAAGATCAAACATTTTTAAGTACTATCTAGAGAACGCAATTTGAAATTATATCACATTACTCGGAATAAACAGAAAGATAATACCGAGACCACTCGTCAGCTTTCTGAGAATTCCGAATAGATACAGAGGTAAACTGAATATACGACGTGTGTTTGAAGTCTATAAGAATTACTGCAGGACATCTAGGTACTTACAAACATATTTAACAATTGTTAAATGAACTGTAGTTATAATAATAAATAATAAACCGCTGTTGCCATAAAATTTGTCTGTGATTTCTAAACATCTGTTATATATAAAATAGTAAACAAGATTATTACCATTTTTATAATACTTTGGATTAGCAACAGGCGTGCTTTCTGGCCAATATTCTATAATAATATTGGCTAATATTCACTGTAGACCATCGCAACACTATTAATATAAATAATACTATATAATTATAACAATTTTACAAAATTCAAAGTTGATCACGATTTACTACGACAATTTTATTTTAATACTAACTGTGTTGCTACGAAGTCGTCAGTTACATTTCATTAATATAAAGAAGTGTTCGACATGTCTGTAAATTACTATTGTACTTAATATTTAGGCTTACCAAAAGCTGCTTGCAAAATCATAACATGTACCAACTCTATTCGTAGGTCTATATTAATAGGCGAATCCCAGATGACCTTTACAATGCAATAATTATAAGTCTTTGTAGTACGCATACTTTAAAACTTTTTTTTTTTCTTTATTGCCGACAAACGTGTAGGCGAGCTACCTGATGGTAAATGGTCACCGTCGCCCATGGACATCAGCAAGAAAAAAGGTATCACTGATGCGTTGTCGGCCAGGGAATGGGAAGAAGTTAACTAAAGAAGTATTGGCTCTCAAGCCCCCAGGCGGAACACGACGAGTCGTTTACCAGCTGACTCTAGCATGAGGGTGGTAGTGGTAGCAAGCCCAGCAGGCTTCACAGAAAGATAATAATACTCGTAATAATATTAATAATAATAATACTGGCTTCTTTCGCCTCTTACGACACCCTGTTCTCCCAGCGTGTTGATGGGTGTATTCTAGGCCACCCCAGTAAAGCCAAAAATTCTGCAATTTTCGTTATACTTCGCACTTTGGCGGGCGGTCGGGTTGAAAAACAAGAATTCGCACGAGACATTAGAAATATTAGTGGCACATCCCACAAGTGTGGATGAAGAAAAACTTTGTATGTATGTGTGTGTGTGTGTGTGTATAACTAAAAGTAACCAGTTTACCTAATAGATTATGCAGTCTTATCAAAATTTCTTTATTACCTTTTAGTTGAGTAACTTTTATTTCAACCAAACTAAAAATAAATTGGAATACGGAAATCTATTATCTATTATTTGTGTAAAACTCCATATCGTTCCGGGTTCCCATGCGTAGGAGAGCATCACTACTACCTTATCCAAGTAATCTATATCCTATCACGTAAAAAGCAGGAACTAATTTACTTCAGGAGACGAACAACAGCGCTTTGTACAATGCTGAATATTAAAAATAGTTGAATAGCGCGTTACAACCGATTGATCTTACGATGATCATGAACGAAACGAAAATGATGCCAAATGTCCATGTTACACCGTACTGTTGTTGTGAAAAGTGTTGCTCTCTTACATGAAGACTACTACCTATATAAGATAAATATCATTTTAATGGGATAGGTGTTCAGGATTTTGACTTTTCCTATGTGATGGAATATCTAGTAAGTCTCAGAATTCTTTAACATTTCCCCCCATAAAAAATAAGGCCATGTGGGCAAGTAATTCAAATGATTAAGTCCAACTACGGAAAAAAATTCACTCTTAAAATTTCTACTCGGATGAGCAAAGTTTAGGAAGCTACCCCAAACTCATCCAAAATAACTGTGTCTATATCGAGCAGTGTCTTATCAGTGGTGATATGCGGATCTGATACGTAATATTTTACTATTGACCTTATGCAAAAGCTCAAAGTTACGTAGCGTGGTCCATACCACGTCATAATGCCATAGTAGCTATTATAACACCTTCGTGATCTGATCCGCGTTTATGAAATTCATAAATAAATAAAAGCAACCGATATAACGCACCATCAAAGGATTAGCCAAATAGCCTTGTGGTGCGGTAGTAGTTTGAGGAATAGTTTATAAACCTCGAAGGACCAATAACCGTTAGAGAAGAAAGGTCCTTAAATTTCAGCTGGTCCTCCATAAAATACCATCAATTCCTGAGGCTTCTAAAAGCGATTAGTGAAATGGATGATGGATGACCTCAAAGGTGCAAAGGTCCTAAAATGCACTTAGCCTAGGGTAGTTATAGCGTGCGCCGATAATGTCTAGATGTAGAATACGATAATTATCGTTCGACAGGTATATACAGGTTACTTATTAGGGAGTAGATAAAAACGAGGCAAGGCATAAAGTTAGTAAAAGGAGCTTTCATATTACATTAAACAATAGTCTACAAACGAAGTACCTGACAGTCAGCGACTTGGTCGTAGGAGTAACAAAGGCACCGCAGTTAATTACGCCCCGTTGGCGCTGGGCAAACAAGGTTGTTTAAAGGGTCTAACCTAATACCCCTTTGTCCTCTCAGGTAACCTCTAATGACATAGACAAGAGTAACTTAACTTTTGCTCACCATTTATTTGCTCAGGATGATAGTCGGCTTGTAATAGTTGTCACTGTAAGTGAATATATTATTATCATTTTAAGTAATATATGTTGTGAATGTCCATATAAACATTTTTATTATTTAGTCATATATGAATGATCATATATATTTATAACTCGAAAAATGGCCCCTAGTTATTAAGGTAATTAAACTTGCTCTAACTAATTAATCAATTTGCATGAATTGTATCATAATTTACATTGTAATATGACCACGAACTACGTAGCTGTTAAATATATTTTAATTTAATATGCCAACTGATATACATATAATTAATGTTTATTCATGATATTTTAAATTGATATAAAACAACATAAATTTACTGTTTTAATTTAATATGAAATTAATGAAATACTTTTAGGAAACAAAAATATCCTAAAAATACAACTACTTATGAAAGCGATACCAAGAGACCTGATGGTATGTCGATGCACCTAGGAGTAAGGATCGGTGACTGGTGTGGAACGAAACTTGTGGTTGATACACTAGTCAATAGTACCATCCAATCTTCATGCTAGCGTAGTCAAAGGTGGCCAGGCTCTGCTGGTCTAGGATCTGTATTTTCTTGCAGAATACGTTTACAAGTTCAAATAGACAGTAGTTACGTTTCTGACGACCACTTTAGATAGGACGGTGCCATGGTATGCACACAAGTTACATGTCAAATAAGGCAGCTTCCATTCTTCCATAGAAGTAAATCGTAACATGGAACCTTCTGCCTCTATACGTACAACACCATTAGGATATATTAAGTAGGTACGGTAGCGCTGACAGGACCCTGCAATAGTAGATTGTGTCACAAGGGACCAAAATAATGTATAGAAGGCAAAAACGGTTGTTTGAATTCAGAGCGATGCAAAGGATTACAGAAGAATCCTAAGGGTAACGAGGCGTTCAAAGTACGTTGCTCGAGATTAAATAATTTGGTACCGTGTGGCACACTCTGCTTTTCATCCCCTCTATGAGAAAAATAAATAAGAGATGCTTTTAGTAGCGACGAATTTATTATTCTTATAAACATAATGAACCATTTATTTACATAACCAAATTACAAATTAAAATTGTCTGTAATATTTTGATAAAAAGTAATAAAAAACCGAATAACTTCCCGCGCATTTTATATTTAATTTGCTTTACCAACGCCGCGTCGGCAGGCACACTTTTTTTATTTCTTACCAGCCAGGACTTTATCTAAGCGATTTACGTTTAAACTTTTGCTTTTTTTATCATTGGCCGCGTTCCACTAAGCGATCACAACGACCACGTTCACTAACATATTTTTTCCCGTTCCACTAGCTTGTGGACGTTTGTAGCATAAACCCAAGTGACACTGGTTGTGAGGTGTTTTAAGCGTTGCGTTAAAATTGCAAATGGCGCATTAGAAATTACATCGAACTCTTAAGAGGTTAGGTTATAATTTGTAAATATTAACCCATTAGGTTTCAAAATTATTGATTAAATTGCTTTATACTGAAAGAAAATACTATTTTCTTTTATATATTACAACGTGTGAATTTAAAA
>DWPT01000641.1:0-22490 GCA_018251895.1 Agathymus mariae mariae
CGACGAGTCGTTTGGCGGTTGACTCAAGCAGGAGGGTGGTAGCTAGCCAGGCAGGCTTCACGGAAAGATAATAATACTAATAATAATATAAACTTTACGCAAAGCCCTACCACCGAGAAGGCTGGCTTCTGTCGCCTCTAACGACACCCTGTTCTGCCAGCGTGAGATTGGGGGGAGTATTCTAGGCCGCCCCAATATGGCCGAATGTATATATTCCAAATTCAAATATTTTTAAGATATCCGAATTATCCGAACAAAATTTAAAATTGCTGAGTCGATTTTTACACGTACAAAAGTATAATATAAAGTTCAATTTAATCCAATTGAATATATTTAATTTTAAATATCCAAAATCGGCTCAATAGAACCGAAGTACGGTTAAATATTCAGTGTTCAGTGGCATCGTTTATTTAATAAAATAATTCTCGGTGTATACATAATATTTGTCTAAATTGGATAATTTCAAAATAGTGTAATTCATAACAGTATTAAGCATATAATGTGAATTGATTTCAGTGGTGTTAAAAGGCGCCGTCCACGGTCGAACACAAGCCACCTTCACTCACAGCCCACCCTATTGAACAACGGACGAGAGAACCAGTAACCCGCCTCGCTACGTCGTGAAACGGGAACAGATTTATTTTCCACACTGAAAAGTATCCTAGATTTTGGCCCTTTCACTTCCAAATATGCCAAGAATCATCTAAATCTCTACAGTAGTTTTAACTTTATACGTTTAGACAGACAGACAGGCGGAATAAGTGTACCTACATGAAAAATTCCATGCACAGAATCGGTACCACTAAAGTTTTATTATTAGCATAGACAGTCGCTGTTGGAGATTCAGTGCAGAGCCGACGGTACTCATGTATGGTGGTAGGGTTGTTGACCTATGGCTAGATACCATCCTTCAAGAAGTAGCCGTGGAAAGTTTTTACGACTCCCAGTTCCAGCCTCCGAGAGTCAAGCCAGACAGGCCGGCTACTACTCGATCGTGTCTTTGATTATGCAAACGTGTATGGGGCAGCGGGGGCCGCCATCGTCAATGGCCTGTTTGCTCATTAGTGAAGAAGTGAGAAAAATGCGGGATGTAATGATTTAAAGTTGTTTCGAGTTCGATCACCATGAATGAAGGTACATAAAGTATGTTTCCCGAGCCGAGCGTCGCGGACGATGGGTAAGTACTGCTATATTGTAACGTACCGAAATAAATATTTTAGAAATATCGATTCAAAAAGTCACCCGGTAAAATATTTATAATTACAGTTCGTGGGAATTAATTACAACGCATTTAAATTGCAAATTGTAATGCATTTAATTTGAAACTACGAGGAGACTCAATGGGTAATATTTATTGCCTTTTTTCCAATCTCAAACCAGAACGTCTTAACTAAAACATTCAATCAACCGTACATTTGAATAAAATATTACCCAAACTTATAAAATCATAAAGTCGGTTAGAGTGTACAGTGTCCATGGTTCGTTTTCAGACGGGACGTGTATTATTTTGCGAGATTAATGTCATAAATCTAATGTGTGTCGTAAATGTAACATAATGTGAATTTTAAGGTTATTTTAACTATTTTGTTTATTACATTTTTTAAATCTTTCTCTTTTGTTTTTTTATTAAAATATGAAGGAAAACGCAAATTGCACTACCGTGTGTTTAAAAATGTCATGTATTTTTTTAAGCTATGTGCTCAGAAGGATTAGGATATGTAGCATCTAGCATTATTAATACATATATAAAACAACTAAAAGAAACAGTCCCATTTTCTCCAAACACATGGCCGCACAACACCAGCCAGTTTCGTTTCGCCAGAGATATGATTCCATTGATTGATGGGTAACCATGCTGGGTATAGATCTTGCCAACTAAACACAACCAGACGTCGTTCGTCTATCTCCGCGCGCGCGTGTCTACTCGGCAGGGGTCAGGCCGTGCTGGTGGTTTCCGAGTTGGTGTGATGACCTCAGCCACGTTCAGATCCGTGTACCGTGTTTTGGAGTTAATTAAAAATGTATAAAGAGTGTATTGCATGTCACGACCGCCCAATCGGTATCACAATTTCAATTCTCGATTAGTTGGTTAATCAAAGTTATTTAAGTCGGTTATAGTTCTGTACATAACTATATTATTCTATGTGTTTAGAGAGAAAGTTAGTAGATATTGTATTAACGGGATTTATTTGTGAACTGCATTTTATTTGAGAGTGTCCCCGGGACACGACTGCCTCAAGTTTGGTAGCAAGAAGTGATATTGTATTCATTCATTACAACCCATATCGTCCCACTGGTGGGTTCAGGTCTCTCGCAATGAGAAAGGCCCACTCCACAGTCCACCACGCCGGCTACGTACGGGTTGGCAGACTTCATACCCCTTTGAGAACATTATGGTGACCTGTCGGGTGTGCAGGTATCCTGTTGATGTTTTCACATCTTTAATTATTGAATAAATATATAATAAACTAGTTTTATAATGAGACATCAAACAATAAAGACATCGTTAGCCGGGCCGTATATGTTGTACAGCACATAGGCGTAAAGGAACAGTTTTAATCTTCAGCCTTAGTAAATCTGGGAACTTCAAATTTTTCTCTCCGACTGATTATGTCCACTTCGACTTGTCAGTAATGGTTACCTTAACGCTATTTTGGTGACATAAATGTAAATACAATACTCAAATAACCTAAAAAGACTATATTTTTAATTCGATATAATAATTTATGTCAAAAATCGGGTAACTTTTAAATATATTTACTGAAAATATATTGTCGAGGCGATGGTTCATAAGACAGTTGAGAGATGGCGTTGCGTTCGAGTTGAACACTATATTTCTGAACAAAAATTATTAATTATAAAAAATTAATTAAACAATTAATTGAACATAAAATTATTTTAATAAAAATACAAGTGGACATGTTGACACGTCAGCAACGAGGAGCGAGTGTCTTGTGAATGTACTTTCAAATAAACATTTAATTATATTCAATTATGGAAATTGTTACACTACAATCTAAATGTAAATTGAAAAGACAAATCTATTCAGTACATTATCCTCGCCTGCGCCCGACGTTTAGCTAGGTCTGTTTGTTAGCTATTACCGAGCTTTGGTGTTATCAATGAAAACGTTGGGAACACAATCTCATTACACTGGGTGAACAATATTTTTAATCAACTTCAAATATGGAGAAGGCTCTCAATTCGTTTGTATTTCGTTTTGCTACCTCACAACTCCATCGTTTATTGACCGACTTGAAACAATTATTGTTGGTTTGAGTAAAGTTACATCGCGTTCGGTCCCACTTAATGAAACCAGACAATTCACCGTCATCGTATTGAAGTCGGTTTGTTGTACTTGAAATATTTACTTTTCAATAAATATATCGCTTAAAATGTCTACAGGACCGCCTTATAAATCTGTTACTCTGAATTTGTCGCAGTATTTCTCACCGACACATACCTCGGACCGTCTATTATCAGATCTACGCAAACGTTTACATATCGACTAATGACACATGACGTTTCCTAATCAAAAATATAACTTTGGACCTTTTTATATTTCTGCATAAGGCCATTATGTTCCACGCGAATGTTGTAAGGTCACATTATCGAAATAGTTAAGGTCGTTTTACCAAAATTATCAAGGTCACATTAAAGTTTTGGTTCCGTAAACATGTTATTTTGCCACGCAACATTGTCTCGCATGTAATCATCTAATTCTAATAGATATAATCTATACGTACAATATAATTTAACTGATTGCTTTCCGTATATTAATGAGTTATGAGAAAAACTATTAGTAAAATCTACTCGCTAATCTCGGAAGCGGCTTTACCGATTGCGTTATGGTTTTCACTAGTGTGTTGCAGGAGGCATCGCATTATAGTTACAGTTCGTTTAATTGCAATCCGTCCATAAATATAAAAGTTATGAATAGAAAAACCCAGTCCTAAAAATGCAAATGCCATATCTAATCGTAAGGCGTAGTTTACCAGAAACGAGGCAAGATAGTTTAAAATACAGCCATTAACATTTAGGTAATCGATCACTAATATAGGGCACGAACGGTGGGGCTGGTCCACCGGGGACGAGTGCGGCCAGTGGGCTGTGCATACTTCTGGTGACAATATCCTTATAGATTTAAAAATAAACATTTAAACGCTCAGCACACACACCGTGTCCGACACGTCCGGGCCAGGTGACATGGACACACATAACCACGGCCGAAGAATGCACGTCATTTTTTGCTTTTACCGTCGTTTCTAAAAGGTGCTTTATCATTAGGGTGAAGAAACGGCGAAAGCAACTCCTCGGCACAACTTCTAAATCAACACATGGCAATTACAAAGTAAAACCTGCGCGGAATCTTTTATAGCGCTGTTATATCCGGGCGTCCTTGGCATTATACATCCATGTGTACCATGACATCCTTTGTCCACGAGCTGTGGTTTTTAAAACGTCGCTGAAAAGTTCCAGTAAGCAAATTTGGTGTAGAGTTTGGGACTTGATTGGAAAAAGAACATCAAGCCCCATAAAAGAAAGCTTTTGACGGCCATACGACAACGTAACCAAATTCTACCTATTTCTTACTTGTCACCAAGTAGACGACTGTCTTCCTAACTAAACTACCGCCTCGTATAAATACCCTCTTGATTTAAACTGCACATCCACATTTCCATTCTTTATAGATGATTTAATTTCCAGGAATATCTCCGATCGATATACATCGTTCGAGCGATTCCGATGGCGAGCGTATTCGATACTGAACAATCTTTAATTTCATTTATCTGTACAACCCATTTGTAATCTCATGAGCATTCAATCAACCGGCCGAAGCTTTCCAACCGATCCGGAAACTTCAAATTCTAACATGTTAAATGCTACTATTACACAAGTAGCTTCAACTTTGTCGAATCGTGATCTTTTTTGAAGAACACATAATATTCAGATGTGAAATTAAGTTGGTGTTGTAACAAATAGAAATGGCAGGTGTACCAGACATTAGCTATTGTATTAATATTTTGTTATACCCTGAAGTAATCATATGATACTGCTACACAATACTAATTAGTATGCGTTATGCCTCCTATAAGCACTTTTATTTGCCATTTGACTGTATATTTGCATAAGACACCTCCATTACAGTATATTTATACCACTAATTATTGTAATCTTGGATAATATTGAATACTTTGTAATCATTATTTATTTTTATTTATATTTCAACCATGCTTCATATAATTGTCTTCTTTATGACGAAAACTTTCAATTAATATCCATATATTTTATTAGATTTCTTAATAGGTAAGTAAGTTTCAGGTAACTTCGAATTGAACGCTTTTTAGGCGAAAAACCTTAGGTAAAAGGAAAGTTACATATGTATCTATTTCTGGTTTATGTATAGTGTACAATAAAGAGTACCTATCAATTAATTCAATATGACCCAGACTACCGATACCATAATACTCAATAGACCTTTCTACGTGTTGTTTATTCTGTAGCAACGTCCAATCTCCGGGCGTACAAAAAGAAACAGATCAGTCGAGGCATTAATGCATCAGTTACTAAACCGTCAGACGCATGCTCTTACGCATCCTTAACGCATTCATAATAAGAACAAGACGTTCCATTTTCGAACGAATCACAAACAGAGGCATTCCATCATCCGATGTTACGTTTCATATTCAAATTTCTGTTTTGAAAATAGAATGTTGAGTAGAATCGTGTTCAGAAAAGTTTTGAACTCAGCAACACGATTCTATGAACTCGTGTATTTGACACTAACGGAAATTAGGCAAATGCCTCTGTTGTTGAATATTAGCAAAGGTGATATTTGTGTAATATTAAAATATATTTTTTTAAGCGTGACGGCGTGATCTCGACTCAATCGGTGGTCGTTCAGAAACTACACGATCACATAATCATTATAAGTACTACTATAAATATTATTTTTACCTTTGAAAAAAGATTTTTTTCTGTTGTAAATTTTGTTTTACTGTATAATCATGATTTTAAAAATTATTATTTGGCTGAATCCACCGACTACTGTATTTCACAACGTTTTTACCATAACCCTAATGAAACCGTTCTACAAACCGTATCGAAAATTGTAATCAAGAATGGTGAACGTATAAAAAACAACTTTGTCGTGTCGTCTCATAATTAACGTTCATATTCCTTAAACACGAGAATTAACCCCAATTGACGGATCGCTCTATTTAAATTACTTACGTAGTATTCAGCTTTATGGAAGCATTTGACACGTCACTTTGGTCTATTCGTGAGAAACTGTCCGTTTTGAGTTTCGAATGAAAATTTGTTTGAAGGATAACTAATTTGATTTCTCACGTAAAATATTTTGGAACGTGTACTAGTTTTGTATCAATTACAACTCATAATGTCCCAATGCTGGGCTCGGGGCTTTCCTCACAATGATAGGAAAGGCCGAAATCAATTACGCTGACTCAGTGCATGTTGGCTGATTTTCACACAGCCATGAGAACGATATGAAGAACTATCAGGTATGCAGGATTCCTCACGATGTTTTCGTTCTTCGAAGTGAAAATTAATTTGCAATAAGCACATAATTTGTATGGTCAGACGTCGCTCCTATTCATTGGAAACGTATTAAAAGTTCGACACGCTAGTCAGTCATTTGACACGTTTTTGATGTCTACATATAATGTCGTCAAAGTTTTTAATTAAAGTACTATTATTATTGTTAACAAACTTAGTTATAAGTATACTTCAAGGATATGTAAAAATCCTTGTATACTCAGTTATCGATGTCTTCACCAACTAGTTAAAAGTATATTCTCTCTACAGTCAATATTTATTCATAAATAGAACACACATTTGTAAAGAACAAAAGTTTTAATTGAAAACTATGCTGCCACGTGTTTTCAAATCATAAAAAGAATGCCGCGAATTGAATTTTATAGCCAAATATTGTTCTTTGATCGAGGTCGAACGCAACTACTGTCGTAATAGAGCCTCTAGTCATTTGAACTATACATTAAATATAACTTTTGCTTTTTATTGGTAACAAACCGACCTTGATTTGTAATTAAAATGTTACTTAGTTATACCTAATTTTTAAAGGTCATAACCGAACTGATTTAATCTACAAGCTTTTAAGTCCTGTTCGGGATATGAGATTTATTTAAAAACGGCAAGATAACGAACAATTCAAATGAAAAGACTAATCTTAAGTAGTTTTCTGTTACTGTGAGAACTTTTTTCAATTTTGTTGTGTCGTTTACATTAGCGAC
This sequence comes from Agathymus mariae mariae, assembly GCA_018251895.1. Classification (NCBI taxonomy): domain Eukaryota; kingdom Metazoa; phylum Arthropoda; class Insecta; order Lepidoptera; family Hesperiidae; genus Agathymus; species Agathymus mariae. Next base: position 7,275 of record DWPT01000641.1, read on the forward strand.
CGGAATAACAAGATGGATATCCGCTCCAGTCCTTTATGAGTTATAAACGATTTTGCATAAAAATATACGTTATTGTGTGCCATACAGGGTAATAAAATTATCATAAACTCGACACACTAGTAATAATCTTATATTTGAGTCCGTCCGGTCCGCCATCTTTAAAAACAATGAGCGTTATTGTCTCTTCTTAATTCCATTTTTGAAAAAATAATCCATTTCGCATTTCATCCGAGAGGCTCATTGATTGTGACCTTCTAGGGAAATTTGAACCTTACACACACGTCATAAAATACATCTTAGACTGTACATGAGTACAGCAGCTGGGTTCTTCACGTTTTATTTATATAAACTAAAACGGATCTTATCTTAAGGAGGAAAGATTGAAAATTGTTTACTAATTGGTTAACGACAATTGCATATGTCAGACGAGAGGGAGAGCGATACGTTAGAAAGAGATAAAAGAATGCACGATTCTGCAATGTGTTCGTTTATTATGATAATTATGCGACGACAAAATCGTATTATATAAAATATTAATCTTCACAATTTATGTGGATTTGTTGCTCGTAAAACACGAACGATTAATGTTTGTTGAAAGTTTGATAAAAGGATCGACTTTTAAAGTACAGATTATGAAGTCACGAAGTAAAAAAAATAAATTATTTTTAGAAAAGGATTACCACTTTACGTTAATGGTTCAATTTTCACAGATCACTCAATCGCATAAAAATATCGAGCAAGTTGAATACATTACTTATTTAAATATCAATATGCAATGATGTTCAGATGTTCAGATTTGGCTGTACGATGCATCATGTGTGCGTTATGATGGCGCGAAAACCTTCATATTGAAAACGATAAACAATTTTGAACAGGAATGTGTTGTTGAAATAAATAAAAAAAGCTACTCCGTTTCGTTTTTTCCGAGTGAGTAGATATTTATAATTATCTGAAATTTCGTTTAATTGAACTAAGTTGATATATTTTCATTTTCGGTACACTATGCATCTGTTTCAAAATCCAAGGAAAAGTATAGGTATATTTAAGATACTTTTGTCAGAACGTACCGGTTAAAGGTCAATTCTCCATCTTTCCGTCCTAAAAAGGATTTTAGGAATGATTCGACTATAATATTTTTTTTAATAATGCACAATAAAATTACTTTACAGTCTCTAATATCAAACGGTCAGTTATCTTTTTAATTATTGATTATATTACAAAGGATGGTCGAATGATTCATAAATTAGATGTACGATGTTCAATAAACCGGAATCTGGAGTTTAGTTCTAAATTTAATCCCTATTATCAATTAATCAAGTGATTAAGTACGTCATATTGGTTTTCACTTTTAATAGAATCGATGCGTTTTATTGTTAACCGACTTCAAAAATGGAGAAGGTTTTCAATTCGCTTGTATTTTTTATGTTTGTTTCCTCAGAACTCGGTCACTCATTAACCGATTTGGAAAATTCCTTTTTTGTTTGCGAGGGTATACTTCTCGTTTGGTCTCATTTCAATTTGGTAAAAAAATATTATTCCTAAAGGTGAAAAATAGGAGATGAAACGAAGAAATTCACCTTCAAATTGAAGTCAGTTTTATTTTTGTTAAAATATTTACTTGTTTTAATTGTTTCATGTGTATGTGTGTGCGTCGATAAATGCCAAAAGATATGTGAAGTAGTGAAAATTTATTGTGTTGTATTATTCTGTACTCTATATTCTGGAAATAACTAGTGTCTTTAAGTTTGTGATACATTCGATGTATCTTCAGTAAGTTATGAGGTCCGAGTGTTTGAAGACAAAGTGCAATCGCGGCGGCGACATTTTGATACATATGTAAACATTACATCGATTCAATTAATTCTGCTTATTGATATTTGGAAATTTTATCGTTTTAAAATTTAATATACATCTAATTGTCATAACTGAAAATTAAAATAAGAAGTCTACAAGTAAACACTGACTCATCATTATTGTTGGCATTTGTAACAGTTGATTCACTAGAACTTATTTTCTACATCTATTAAATGGATCGTATATCATTATAATTTAACTTATATTATTTTTAAATTTGAATAATTTTTAAATATAAATATATAATTTTCTCATAGATTTTTAAATATTGTATTGAATGTATTTTTAAGAATTGTTTCCATAAAATAGTACAATTTTAAGTTGACGTAATTTAATTTGAGGCTAATTAACGTTGAAATTATACCGTGTATTTTAAAACGTTTTACTTCTGGATTGAATCATAATTATCGTATTTTAAAATTAATTTCAATAAATTAAAACTGTGTATTAATGAGTTCCTTGCATTGTAAATTATCACGATCATCTAAATCAGTCACAGGCTAACGGAAAATTAAAACAATTTTTTTTGGAAAAAACTTATTAATAAAATCGTTTGCAAACAACGCGAAAGCACAGCTATAACAACGCAGTAGAAACCCAACTACCTCCACAGATAACTAAATATACGTAGACTTGTTCAACCGTCAAAAATAATTATTGCCATTCTAGAAATGTAGACATCACTTACTAGAGAAATAAATTGGTTATCTACAATTGTAAACAACAATTAACAAGCTTTATATGGTATGAAGTTGTGTGACAGACGGACGGACGGCACCCTGTTATGGTTACAGGACTAGTCTAAATGGTAGGTACCTTTAATTATTAATATGTGACATTGATGGCGGTACTTTAGTATTGCAAATTTATTGTAAAAAAACGGTCGGACATGAATTAGTGAATTTAAAGAGGCTCTTGTATGTAAAGGGTTCAAAAACCCTCCTGTAATGTCACACATTACCTCAGTACGCACCAACTGACATCTGTTGAATGACACACAAAACAATATTGTGAACTTTAGAAAGCACATTATAATATACCTATTGGATTGCTTAGTTGTGCTTATCGCGTCTCGTCTCATCTATAGCGATATGACTGCCCCGGTGCTGGGTTCGGGATGTAATGCCATGATGGATAGATGGATGGATAATATGAAAAACTCAGTTATTCGGTCTGCGTGATGATTGCAGTCGTCGGAGGAAATAATAAATTTTAATGTACCGCTTTTAGGTAAATCAGGTGGTGGGTGTTATTGAAATAGCCGTTAATATTATATGATTTTAAACTTATATAAACTTGCATTCAAGAAAACTTATTGTAATATTAATTGTCGTTCACAAAAATTATACAATTATTTTACAAAATTTATTTTTCACTCCCTTCGGCTACCATCGTAAGCGCAGCAAATATGTTAAGGAACTCATTTAAGTCAACACTTATATCTAACTATAAAACAGGGCAAGTAGTAAAAACTACTTTTCAAGGATAAACCTGATGGAAAAAGAACTCGGACACAAACTTTGGTATATAAATAAGACAGAAATTAATATTTCAGTTGGAACTGTTCGTAAGTACCTACTGTCTATTTTTAGAGGTTAATATTGTAATACATTAAAATTTCACGGCTTTAATTAATTTTTATCGAGGTCCGTAAAAGTTAAATTTGTTTTTCTTTTTTACCAATTTTTTATTAAGTCGCTCTCTTGTATGTGTCCCAGTGGAATTTTGTAATTGACTTATACTAACTACTCGATGAGCTAGACACTTGAAACTTGGACCACATCCCAGAAGTGGATGACAATGCATGGAAATATGAAAAAAAAGAAGAAAAAAATTATATTTCTCAGTCCGTTATAAAAACATGGTACAATAAAAAAAAATGTTATTTTTGTAAATATTCTAGTTAGCAGCGACTGTATCATTTGTCTGAATGAGTCTACCATGACACTCGTTCTAGACATTCGGGTATCACCCTTCTTCTCGATCGAAATTTTGCCGGTGATGACTTTATTGTTTCGAAACTTCATCGCCACGGGATAACTTATTGAAGCCCTCGAGATAAAAGCACCAGTTAATCCATTCCCGGTAGCCGGTACACGTGCTCATATGTTTAAGTACGATAGGTTTTAGGCTTTAAGCCTTTTTTACTTTCAAATTAGGTGCTATACCGATAAGGAACGCGTTTTGACTTTAATTTAAAGTATGGTTATAGTTCGATTTATTTATTTTTAACATGTACCATGTACGATTTTATTGATTTAACAGAGTATAAAGGCAACGTTTGCTGTTATATTTTTTCAATTTCAAAATGAACGTAATTAAATTTCAGTCCAATTAATATTATTAATTCTTGTAATAATTCTTTTGTTTAAAATTTCGATTAACTGAAGACACTCATAAATGAAGCACCCTAACCATAAAAAACGTAATTCGAAATTCAAAATTCGAAGTCAATTCGTCGACGGATCGCTTAACGCAATTTGAATGAATCACGTGATGTGATTCAATACCATTGTTCTTACACAATACCGCGTACTTACACGGATCCGAGTAAATTAGGAAATGTGATTTTTATTGGAAAGCCATTTGGAATTACAACTACGGCACTGCTGCGGTAACTAAGCAAATCAGCGTATGTCGAAAATTTGTGTTAATGGAAAAGAAAAAATATGTATCCAAATGTATCCAATATGTATGTATATTAGAGTTATATAACACGGTACTGTCTTGGGCAATCGTAATGAAAAAGAGTCTATTCTGTCATTCTGTCCACAATGTCGATGTTAGATATTTGGTTCACTATATATAAGTTTCACTATCACCGACTTTATTTAATTTTACTGGCATTGTTTAAAATCGAATCAAAAACCAGTAGAAAGATGATTTTGAAAACAAAAAAACATTAATTCAGTTACTTACGACAGTTTGCACACCCGCCCTGGACTTTACGGCGCACGTACGATTCCAGTTAACACCGTGAGAGTATTTGAATATTATCGACTGCGCGTCTTTCAGTCCGCCGCCGCGGTTCGCGAGACGTTTATGGGCACGTCATTGGTGGAACAACATTAACGTGTTCAGTAGCGGACATGGACCTACCACGTGTTGGAGCAGATCCATCTATCTGTGTAGTTATATATACTTACACATAATGTTCTGGAAATGTAGAAAGACCACTGTTCATCCCAACTATTTCTTTTTTCATTTGTTACATTAATATCGCAGAAGTAATGCGTACGTGCGTAGTACTTCATGGCACTTCATGTTCGTAAATATCTATAATTAACAGTAAATATAAATATAATTATTAATTATAAGATATTTAAACATAACATATGTTACTCAAGACGTGGTAACTTCTTCACTTATAAACCTTGCAGTATGTAGTGGAAATGCGCCATCATCTCGGGACATTACACTGAGAAGTTTAGGTCCAACAGTATAATTATTTCAATTTATATTTAATTGTTATTTACTTTTTGGTTGATGTCAATGACAGAGACACCTGGACCAATAGCTATGGACCGGTTTCGTACAGGTCACAAACATTGCTTTGAAGGATGTGTTGAGGAGTTTGCTTCGTCGTTTCTTCTCAATTATAAAACATAGTTTGCAACAGTAGCAAAAGCAATGAAAGTTCATTGACGAAATATCTAAATGTTAAAAATATTTTAAATTTGCATTTGAGTTTCAATTGCAACTCAATATGATTATATTTATTTATCAATTTATATATTCCAGCCATCGTGACTTACTTTTTAATTTGATTTGTGCTAAATACAAGATCGACTATTAAAGGAGGTTAAATTACTTAGTACAGGTCTGAAAAATCACTGACATTCCAAAATCATCGCGGCTAGCTCTATAATTCATATTATCAGTCTTAAATATCGCGCTTATACGGTGTTAATCCTTTGCCTTGACTTCAAAATCGATTTTATAAATTAAAAACTCAATTTCAAGTGTAAATATATTATTAGAACTTTGGTTTATCTAAAATAGTTTGTTGTGATAATAATATAATATGTATGTTGTCTTGTATTTTGTATTTTTCCTGCTTCGAATGATATTGTAACGGCACATTAATCAGAATTACGGATAAAATTACATTAACACTAACACCAGCAATGTGTAAACATATCCCCTTTTGTATTGTTTTACGAAGAAAAAATGCGTATTTTATTTATATAACAATCACGTTCGACTCACATTGATTGTTTGAGTGGGCCGTGACGTCACCTCCGGCGGCCTGATAAGGTTCGCTTCCGGTCAAAATCCTGATCGAGCGGTTGACCGAATGAACCAATCGGACCCTTACGGCCTTATCCGATGGTTTGCGCTTAGCCAAAATTTATTTCGAAACCTGCACTATTAGATATCCGTTTATCCAAAAGACGACGGAGAAGAAAAGCTTACTAAAATAGCACCCAGGACTTGGCAAAAGTAGCTCAGGTCGGCCGCAGACTAGGCGGATTGATGACCTGAAGAAAACTCCGGGCCTGGGCCCGGGGGCGGAGTGGCGCCAATTAGATGACGCCTTTGTCCAGCCGTGGACTATGAAAGGCTGTGGACTATGATAGATATGTACATACGTACAAGATATTATTGTTACTTAAATATTAGTATCTCGCCGTCGCTTCGCTTCGGAAACTTGTTTTTTACGTCCACTAATAGTTTTTTTTATGGTAACAGCCGACAAACGAACAGACTAGCCACCTGATGGTAAGTGGTCACCGTCGCCCGTGGACATCAGCAAGACCAAAGGTATCACTGATGCGTTGTCGGCCAGGAAATGGGAAGAAGGTAAGACAGAAAGCACTGGCTCTCAAGCCAAAATTTAGTTATCGCACCCGAATTAATTGTTGCTAATTTTTTATCAGACACTTATAATTTTATCCTGATGTAATATACTCGTCAATCAGTCTAGTCTGTTGGTAAAAATCGTACGAAATCTCATTGCGTAATTTTTGATATAATCGCATTCAAATGGAGATGCAGATAATTTATTTTATACTACATAGTCTATGTCCTTTGGAATAATGTACCTTTGAATCAACAAAAGTATTTTTTATTATCCTCCGCATACATAAAATTCGCACTCTCTCCTTGTAACATTAATATAGAATAATTTATTAAGTCGCGGTTGATTTTAATCATGTTCTCACATTCGGAGGACATAGGTTGTGATGCGGCGAGCATTTCTATGTGAAAATGGTCATAACTTGGCACTGCGAAGGAAATTTCCGTGAGGATCGTCATTCTCAAGTTCTGTATATTAACGCGCATGAGTCCAGTATGTTGGATATATTTAATTTTCTCTAAAATCATCCTTCTAGCTGAGGCTAGTAAAGTAGATTTTAGCACGGAATGATAAATAAATAAAAGTATAATTTAATAGATACAGGAAATGTTTTGTTCTTTGTTGGTACGAACTGAGCTAGGATACAGTGATCTTCTGAGCGGCAAGTTTTTGTCTTAATTAGTGATAATAGCAGCGCTTATCACTCTAAAATGACGTTCGCGCTTATTAGAGCAGTCAACGGGCTAATGAAGAATCGTGTAATATAAAATGAAGAACATACAGACATGGAGATCATGAAATTTCCCAGCGCCAAATTGCTTTGATGTGGTTTTTAACAAGAATCAGTTTACAACGCGACTGTTCTTTTCGAGATGATGAGTCACGCGTCCCTAATAGGAAAAGTTTTAGATTTCCGACAATTACAGTGATGAGATTCAACTCATCTAACGGACTCATCGTTACGATGTGCGAGGTTGAGGTGATTCAAATATAAAATTGTGCTTACTTTAAAATTTACATCACATTTTAAAGATAATTAACAAGGAGTTCTCTTATCTCTTTGTGACGTCTTTGTAAAATTGATTTGATAGAAATATTCAAATAAAGTTTTAAGATTATACATAATATTGAACATACTCACTTTGTGAACATGCATGTTATCCTTTCAATAAAGTAAAAAGTTCCGGAATTGATTTTCGGCCAAGATAGACGTTTGTTGTAGATATTTATTCGCTCGTGTTGTCTTGATTCTGTTTGACCGTCCACCAGCAACTTGAAATAGAATAAATGGTTGTGTGTGTGTCCGACCACTTTTTCATCATTTGATAATCGACTTCAACCACCGCAACTCTTGTCGCCATTATAAAGTTGATAACAATAACTAGTTGCTTTTAGATGTTTCGCATCGAGTGGTACAGACAGAGGTAGCTCGCGTTTCATTTCGGAGCTCAGAAAAACAGAATAGAATCAGTTATTTTAGAAGAATAAAAGAGTGATCTCAATTGCCACGAATCCCCAACACTTAAGTTTGTTATACTGTTATGTAATTGTGTATGACGAAACTGTATTTACTGAATAAAACTGTTTAATTTATTGCGCAATTTGTTAAATAGTTATTCAGATACCTCCTTATTCGAAATAGAAGACACAATAGTATATTAAATATAATTTAGCGTTGATTTTATCCATTGTGAGCTATGATACGGTAATTTATAATGCGAGTTAGATCATCAGTTTTTTGTCATTTTAAATTAAGAGTCGATAGTTTTTAACAAAACTCGTATTTGGTCAGTAGAATCATATCGACAGCAAAAAATTACTTGTAATATAAAATTTTCCTTAAAACGTTTAAAGATAAGCCTTGTAAAAAGTTTAATGAGCGATATTATAATGTTATAACGAAACTTGAGTATTACGTGGAATTGCACAAGTTGTTAATAGTAATAATACGTACTAGATAATATTAAACTTTAGTAACTTAATCTTTGATTAATAAGTTTTTACGATTCCTTCGTAATTTGACGCTAAAACCACAATTTACATGGACTTTTATTTGAAACGGGAGAATGTTTGATGTTATACATCGTTTTTTATTTAATTATTTTGCACACACAATATATTCAAGTGAACCCAAAAAGTGGAAAAGTGATACTGTGATTCAAACTTAGTGCGTTCTTAAATAATATTATATCTCAAATACAAAGATTGTGTATTATACATATCATATGACGTAACCTATACATATAATAAAATTTTAACTGATCGCTTCCTTTACATGGCGGATATACGAGAATTACAATTTGTGTTTATTTGTCTGTGCGTTTGTGCGCGCTAGTCTCAGAAACGGCTTATCCGATTTCGTTAACATTTTCACAAATGTATTGCAGTAAGCTTTACTTAATATTTAAAGTACATTTCATTGCAATCCGTCCATAAATGAAAAGTTATATTTCTTATTCATAGTACGGGCATAACCCAGCCATAAAACAATTCAGGTGCTATTTCTAAGCATAAGGGGTAGTTTTTCTAAAGCGAAGGTTTGATAGTTGAAAATACATGTTAATTTCATATTAATACATATTCTAATTAGATAGATCAAAATAATTAACAGTGTATAATAATAATTATATACAATAAAACCTTTCAAAGTGACTCTAACATCTTTAACATTCAAAAATCATATCAGCTAAATAAACACTCCGTGTACTCTACATCCCGTCGATCTGTTCATGAATAACAGTACAACTTCGAAGCGACTTTCTGCCCTCGGGTACGAACTCTACATTTCTCTAATTACTCAGCTGTCAAAGGCAGTGGCGTCATAATTACAACATGTAACTAACTAATAAGTAAAATAACTTTAACTATAACGAGACGATAGTAAAATGTACGTTCAGAAATGCAATTTGAGTTTCAGAGTCACCATGTTATAATACTAAGCCATAAGGTCTTCATCATTGTAGTTCACCGTAATAGTCTTGGGCTCACCTCTCCTCTGATAAGGGCCTCCTGGCCAGGAACGGATTCACATAGGTTTGAGAACACTATGGAGTATTCTCAAGGTTATTAAGTTTCCTTGCGGTGTAAATTAATATTTACCCCAAATAATTACAAATTGATGATTTGATAATGTATGGAAATAAAATAAAAAATATTTTTCTGTTTTTAGATTTTCAGACAGATAGTTATTTTAAATGCAATGCAAATGCAAGCTTTATTGTAATTGACTTAAATAAAATTCAAGTTCGAGTTAAATTGTAGTAACACTTAAATATATTATTTACAGACATATACAGAAATCGCCTGCCTTTTAAATATGACGTGGAACAATTTTCGAATCCCAAAATCTAGCTTGATCCTAAGCTTCTGTTAATACACGGCTTCGCATGTGTTCGTCACTGTAATGAAACTCTCACACATATACTCGTAAGTTATCCCAACCTAATCTGCATCATCTAATGCCATAGTTCAGTCAAACCACATTTAAACTACTGACATCGTACACATCCATCGTATATTATATTAATATCGTAAAACTCTTTCTATCAGTAAGTAAAAACTTTATATAAAATCCGTGTATTCATTATAAATATTATGGCGTAGCAACAGAAACGAACTCGTACGGTATATACGATGTGGTAGCCTTCTAAGTCAGTAAACGAATGAAAATACAACTACCGCTTTGATTTCGCTATTATTATTACTAATGGCTATTGTCAATATATATATATTACCGAAAGTGTGAGCGACTACTATTCATTTATTTATAGCTACTATATAAACATGTGTACCTACCTAGACGGTCCGATATTATCCTCAGTAAAATTGTACTCACATATATTTGTATCTGAGAAGAGGGTTAATTCAAAATGTTTTCTGATGAACATCAGGAGTTTTTCATTACAATAAACGGTTGTTGCTCCTTGCCGTTAGTTCACAACATTGTTGTTATTAAGAACAACTGGAAAAACTCAACAATTACTGGTAGAGCATCAGAGCTTTTTTCTATCAGCTATATCTGTACAGTGTAATGTATATATACCATATTATGTAAATATAATATATACTCATCTAAGCTATTATTATTATTGAACTCAGGAGGGCTCCTATGTTACTGTGAGCTTTCAAATGCCGATATATGTACAATACGGTAGTTGTTACAAATATATATTGATAATTATTATTAATACGACCAGAGTGGTTTATAGGTAAAGAAAGAACAGTTTAATACATCCCTTCTCCGGTTCTCAATCGATTTTCTTTTTTGATTCAGTAGTTCTGGAGATTTAGTGTAATCAATAAAGAAAATTATTGTCGAATTTCGACAGCTACGTGAAGAGCAATAAATAATTATGTTAAAAAAGAAATCAATTTTCACATACATTATAGTGTTTTGATTTTTTTTCTGTATTAAAAAATAAATAATATTACCACAAAAAACAAAAGAAGAAACTAACGAAAAAGTACAAAGACAGAATTGAATTTATGAATGCAACCGTCTATAGTATTGCAATATGAGCACAGTTAAACCTTTTTGTATGATATTGCAAGTGTAAGTTGTACGGCAGATGAACTCACACACTTACAACACTAAACTGAAACATATTAACGATAACCGTTCAGTCGTATAATATCTGACGTGAACCACAATCAGAGCCAAAATCGAACAAGTGTCACTGGCTTTGAACCCCGTACTGTAGCTCGTGATTTCTTCACCGACCCGCGACCTCTACCTCGGCGCAGTCTACCGGCGATATCTGATGCAGATAGATGTTCATAGATAAGATAAGGTACTTTCCACATATGTCTGTCTGTAATGTATTCGATGTCATTACAATAATACAATTTGACATTGGTGGTAACAGATGCTTCCAGTTATGTTTCTGAGGTTAAATATCATCTCAAATGTAAGTACGTTTTATTTGATATTGATATATGTAAAAAAAAACGATTAACTTATCGATTTTAATACGTAATTAAAATTAAAATAACCGTTCACATACTCACGCCCCTAAGAACTTCTCATATAATGTTTAGCGTGGATATACTTAATTAAGACATCACAAACAACTAGGGCTAGTGCTAACATTTATTTGTCACATAAATCTCTGACTCGACTGCGAATCGAATTCGGCACTTTGCTTCGTAGACAAGGTCAACGATAGCGCTACTGTATTGTTTAACAGATACAGCCATTAATATAAGTGAGTAAATTTTAATAGCTATTTATTTAACCATCGCAAATAATCATAACAGCCTCAATACTAGGGTCGAATCTTACAAGGAGAAGAGAGTGACAGAGCGTGTTCGTACTATATTGCCCTTGTCTTACTCTTCATGTGAAATCTACGAAATAAAATAATTACCTTAATATTAAATTGAACATAATACTTTTTATGTCATAAACATTTAAATATGAATTAACTTCTCTATGTAGTATTTTTATCATTGTCATATACGAATAAAACAATTAACTTATATATTTCATTGTACCGGACACATTAAAGCTGCATTTAAGAATAATATAATATTATCTGGTAAAATTCTAATAAAATTGTCAGTATCACAAACATATATTCATTGGCACTTACCTTAAATTAAGACATCCAAACGTGAACAGAAGAGCGTTTAAATAATAGCAGTTGTCATACACAATGTCACAATCGTTTCTCACAATAATCCAATGTTATTACACACACAGACAGCAAATAAAAACACATTCACAGTTTTAAAATAAAATGTTTGTACCAAGCTCCTATTTACAGTGCCTGAAATAAAAAGTTTTATAAAGGCGCGCGGAAAACCTCGTGCAACACGAAACTCAATACCGCAGAACGCACGAAAAGTACGACAGCCGCGCGCGGTTTACACACGCGACTGAAAAAATTACTACAACTACGTAAGACTTGGAAACTAAATCAAAATACTCGATAGGAGAGGGACGAGTCAACCGAGGCCCCACCCTACCCCCACCACGGGCCGATACGCAAAAACATTCATAAAAACCACGCACGGCTCTCCGCGAAATTATCAATAATTTTTATATCCGAGAAAAATTTCATCGTAAACTTATCCGACATGAAACGTAGAACAATTAACGAATCGCACAATGTATTGGGACAGTGTCGAATATTTAAAACAAGCCACAGTTTAAATTGTACGAATCAAAACAAACATCGAGTCGAGTCGTGTTATTGAAAATAATCGATTCTGTGAAGTGCGGTCCGAATCCGCACAGCACTGGGATTTTGACAGTTCGTCATCGAGTTTTTCCGCGCCCCTGTTATTTTATAGCTTTAAATTACGAGTGCTCGTGAACGACCGCGCCGTGCAGCCGTCCGGCTACGAATACCGAGTCGGGTGCAAGAACGCGCGGCAATCGCTTTTTTTCTGCCAAAAAACGCGCTAAGAAAAGGGTCTTTAGTGTAGGGTTAACTGTAAGGTCGGACGTACACGTTTTTATGGTTTGATGCGAAACTGGAGCAGGAATAAACGGGATGTGACCTTCGATCGATCATGTTCACTGAACATTTTTTATAGATAAATCATTTGTAACTTTTGCCGAGCATCTGAAATTATTACTACCGTCTTTTTTTTATTTGTATACCAATTGTGGCGTTGAATCATATCGTTGAATCACTACTGATTCTAAAATTTGTGTTTTTTAAAATGATTATCCCTTATTTGGGTGAAGGTATATATCGCGAGGAATCCTATACGCTTGACAGTTCTTCACAATTTGTAATAGGTTTGTGAATTCAGTTTACTAACACTTAACCAGAATGTTATGAGGTGATTCCTTTCATTTTAATTACTAAACAGTATAATGGGATATTTCTTGTACACAAATATATAATATAATTCAAAGAATTTTAATAAACGAATAACTAGAGCGAGTTTGATAAACGAACTTCTTCATCACATAGTTAATTTTTATATTTGTAACTCACAGGTTATTAAATATTTGAGGGTACAAATATTACGTTGGTCTTGCCAAAGGAGAGGCGGCCAAGTATCTATACAAATTAGAAACTCTTTAAAAAAATAAACTTATCATTAAACTATATGACTGTTGTCTGTGGACGGTGTTACCAATGTCATTTTATTAAAATAAAATAAAATCGATACGAGATGGGTTCCGGGTTCTATCTCGACTCAGACATTCGTCAGCGAAATATTTGTTCTCGGATCTTCGGTGTTTGTAATGTCTCGAGTTTCGTGTTCGTGCCACCCGCAGTACAATCATATTGCGCTCGATGGTTAAATCAGCATTTTTGATCATTCAATTATTTTATTCGTCCAGTAAGGTAAATGGATATCAGACGCTTAAGCGCTAGTAACGCTTAGTTAACAAAGAATAAAGCTACCGATGTTTGATTCTTCACTTTTATCTATTTATTGGTAATTATTTATGAAAAACAATAAATATGTTTCAAGTAAATAAAAATTATAATTTCATCAACATTACATATACTTAGACTAAGGATGTTATGGATATGAAATTTCGGATCTGGATATTAATACCGATATATTAATAACATTCTACCGGTTTCGGTTACGGTTACGAATATTTAATTATTTCGGATTATACGGTTGTTTTGGATAATTTCGGTTACTGACTTGTAAACAATATATATATAATGTATTTACAAGGTAACATTTAGACTTTCAGCGTAGGTATTATTGCGTATATAATAATGGAAAAAAACCTTAAAAAATAGATAATAAAAACTGCCTTAAGATGCTCAAGTTTCAGACAGCGATAACCTGTCGTACCGTGTTTCATGCAGACTCTGGCCCTATCCGAAACTATTCGAATTTTTTATTGGATTTGGTTACAGTTTCGAATATATTTTTATGTCGGATATCCGATAGTTTCGGTTCCGGTTACGGAGCTTCATCACATCCCTGATATAGACTTGAGTGTAGTTCATATAACCAGTGAGTAAATTCAGTTAGTAATTGTCCTAAAAAAATTCTCGTTATTAATTTGTATGTGTCATTTACGCCCACATGTTAAAGTACTTTGGCCGGTGGGTACGTTTATTAAATTATTAATTCAATTATTAATAACAGTTCCACTTCAACATTAATAACATCTAGCCTCTGGTAGTCGTTCTTAGATAAAACTCACGTAGAAAGCGTCAAGCATTCATCATGATATACAATTTATTTCCCAAATCAAAATGTTTTTTTATTAAAACTAACATTGTAATTGAATTAATAAAGAACGTTCTGTTTAATAATAAATTTTTATTTAATAATTCAATTACAGTTGCAAATTCTCGTCAAGACCTGATTGACAATCGTGAAATACTTCAAAGCGACCGCGGTTCAACGTTTTTACAACGAAATATGAAAACTTGTGTGTCGATGATGAATTAACAAATTATTAATATTTGTATCGTGTCACAAACTTGACGAATTTAATAATTGTGTTATTCTTATGTTTATTTGTTTTTCTCGTAATAGGTGATTTTTACTGTTACGGGTACTCACGGTGGTTGTGTTTTTACCGATATTTTGTGAGTAAAATCGTGACTACCCGTTGCAGTAAAAAT